>CM021102.1:438115390-438167583 GCA_007115665.2 Sequoiadendron giganteum | reverse complement strand
TAGAGATAGAAAACAGAAGCTATTATGTCTCTAAAAAAGTCGCCCATGCTTGAATTGGATTTGGTGTAGTCTGCATGCAATCGAAAAATGAAGTCTCGCAAATGCTTCCTCTGAACATTCTGGACTTGGCGTTGCGAAGAACACTGAAATCTGACACCTATAGCACTTTCAAATCTTTATTTGCTCAAGAAAGGCGTGTTTGCTCTCACCTGTAATGAAAAATAATGGAAACCTATGCCTTAATAAATAATAATTTATCATTAAAGGCGTCACAAATGCATGCATTTGTCTTAAAATGTCGCTAGCCTTTTGATTGGGCCTCTAAAACCAACGCCTTGCTTCTGATTGGACCTCAAAACAATTAACTGGTTGAGAAATATGCCCTCATTAGGGTGCCACCTCTAAAAACCTCAGTTAACTGTGCATGAAAAAATAAGTCGCCCAGCTACAAGCAAAATAAAGTCTAGATGAAGTCAACTTGAAGAGTTGAACTGGAGAGCTAATTTCAGTTAACTGCTTCCACCTTTATAGGGTGCCACTTCTCTTGAGTTCGAAAAGTCAACCTTTGACTTTAGGCATCACTTTCCAGACTTTGCCAATTTTTCGAAAATTTGAATTTGAAAACCTCACCAGAGTCCATGTTCAATCACTGATTTCGATTGACTGACATGTCAGATAGACTGGCTAATAGTTTCATTGAAGAGCAGGATCAAAGAACTGACAAGAATCTCCTTGACGCTGCAAACCCTCATTTTATCATTTGAGACCTCAAGATGCAGGGTGCGCCTAGCCTTCAAGGGCGCTTTTGACCTCAAAATTAGAAAATATTTCATACATTTTCATCATTTTAAATGTGATTCTGACCTTACTTCATCTTATGTTTCCCGATGTTCGACAAAACTTCAAAATTGGCTGACAGGCTCAATGCAAAGCTGGCTGAATTTTGAACAAGAGTTCTTGGAGAGCACTTCTCTTAAAAACATCATCTAGCAACTGAAAAACATGGGCGCCCTTGGCCTCTACGGGCGCTTTTCTTCCTAGAGATAGCCATTTTTCAAACTGGCTAAAAATTCACTTAACCTCTGGCTGCAAGCTGCTGACAATTCCTCTAACTCGGCTGTGGTATGCAATGGAAAGCTGGAAGCATCACGAACAGGATGAGTATCTGAGATGATCAAAAAGACTACATTTGAGGCTCCAAAACCTTGGGCGCCCCTGGCCTCCAGGAGCGCTTTTGCTATTTCTGAACATTTTTGACCATGACTAAAACCATATGTTTGACTCCTTATTTCGGCAGTTCAGCAACTCAGATTCACCCGCTGAGGGATGCATTGCAAAGCCAAATCAAGTCTAAGACAAACATCCTGAGTGTCATTCGGTCAGAAACCTTCATCTGGTGCCTCAAAAAGATGGGCACCCCTGGCTAAGGGGCACGCTTTTCACTCCAGTGTTAGTCATTTTTTCATCTCCCTCATTTCGCGTTCAATCTCCATTTTCAGGTGTTAGAGAGATCTGTCGAACTGGCCGATTGGCTCATCGCGAAGGTAAAAAGATTCAAGAGAAGTCCTCTTGGATGTGACAAGTCTCAGAAAGTTGATTTGAACCTCTAAAATCAAGGCGACCCTAGCTCACAGGTGCGCTTTTACTTCAGAGTTAGAAAAAATTTCAACATTTTCACCTCGACGAAAATCCCCTCCGAAATGAAGAATCATTTTGGACACATTTCGCCACAGAATCCTCACCGAAGCGTTTCAAGCTTAGATTCCAACACCTGGCACTTGGCCATCTGCCATTGTTGACCTCGGAGATCCTAACTTATCACTTGAAAAAGCGAAAACTACCCACCAGACTTAAACTGATTTTTAACTGAATCTGACTTCACCATTGTGATTGTGAAGCAAAATAAGCCAATCAAAACAATTTTCAATCAATTCTAACAAGTTTCAATTTTTAGGTTTTTTCTCACCTAAAAATAGGTGTCCAAAAACCCTAATTTTCAATTTTTTCAAATTTTGCCAGTATCTTCCTGACATCGAACTAACTCAAAGTCCATACTTGATTTGCCCAAAATCTATGTTTTGACATCATTTTACAAGCTTTAGACCATTTTAAGCAAAATGCCCGAATGAAGCAAAAAAATTGGTTTGGGTACAACATTAGGCTCCATCTGGTGACCATGTCAGATACCTACGGCATAGGAGAATCCAAGAATCTCTGAGTTTTTGTAGACCAGTGACTTAACAATTGGTTATTGGAGTCAAGACTTTCTTTCCTAATCACCTAATACTTGGACTTTTCCTAAAATTCACCTATAACAAGACTACCTAAATCACCTAAAACACGACATAACTTCACGAAACAGGGAAACACATAACGACATAACAAAAAAGCATAAATAAATTACTTCTAAAAGAAAATTTCTCCACCCCCAAAAAGACGAAGTGCTTTGGATATTGTTTGTTGCATGGCAACGAGAAGAGCCTACCACCGATGTAATTTATGACCTGAAAGGCTTTACTTCTTTTTTGATGCGCATTGTAGGAGGCAATCCTTCTGGAATGAAGATTCTCAGGTATTCGCACATCCATGCAAAGATATTCTGACAAAAGTTGGAATATGATGCAAATGGGAAAACCTATATCCCTAAGGCATAAATTATGTGGTTGTCGTCCATCCTTGGGATGTTGGATTCTTCAAACCAGTCGATCAAGTTCCAAACTCGATTTCAATAATGTCGTAGGTGATCTTTTCTGACGTGAAAATATCCTTTGACTGGCTCATCAATCAGCTCTACATCACCCTTGACACATAGGAGATTGATTCCCATGTCTTCGACATCTTTGAGGCCTAACAAAAGCACCTCTTTTTCAGCTTAAGTGAATTCCAATTGCACAGATGGGTGCAACTGTCCTTTAGGGGAGATGATCAATTCCCCTTCTTCTGAAATTGTATTTAAACAACCTCCATCGAACTATATTGTCCATGACTTTGTATCCTCTGTCGGTCTCTTTTCAGAACAAGCAATGTTTTGGTCTTCAACTTTTATCTTTGACAGAGTCACACAATTACCAAGACCCATTTCAGGCCTTGCTTCTGCTGGAACAGATGACTTAAGTGTAGCCTGCTTCTTTACAACCTTGAGAATCTGATCTAGTTGTTCTGGATGATCCTAAAGATATTCCAGTTGAGAGATTTGTACCTTGATCTTCATCATGGAACCTACGATGTCAAAATTTGTTGAAGACGTCTCTTGAGCAATTGGCATAGCGTTCTCCTATGAAGATCTGGGATTGGAAGTGGAAGGCACTTCTTTTCCCTTTTCGTTTGATTTTCGCCTTACTTCTTCTTCTTTCTGTGCCTTGAAGTATTGCGCACGTGCGAACACAGGCGTTGAAACACTTTCATCATTCACCGCAGGAGCGTTCTGACGGTATTCGTTTTTTTGTTCTTGATTTACGGGTTCTTTATCAAAGTATCCCGCAGCGGAGTCGCCATCGAAGTTTTCCGTTTGTGGTGAAACAACATTCAAACTAGGTGTTGGTACAAAACTAGAACTGGGAGCGGCTTCAGTGTATCCCACAACTTGGATCATTCTCAGATTCTCCGGACATGTGGATCCGGTGTGTGCATCGGTGTCATGGAAACAACAAAATACTGCATGGTGTGCAGCTTCAATCATCGGTCTCGATGGAGATTTTGGCAACCGTGGCTGAAGCTTGTCTCTCTTTGGTTGGTACAGTTGCTAAACTAGAGATTTGATGGAATCTGCTTTCATCAGGACGAAAGTGATCATATTGTCCTCCAACTTGATGGCATGTTCTTGTGCACTCTTCAACTCTATCGCGTTGGTCGTCTTGAGGAAGAAGGCTATCTCTGATGGAAGAGCATTTATGAAACAACTCATCAGAATCTCCGATGATGGATCGAGTGTAGAAGCAAATCTTGTAACATGATGATTAAATCTTGCTACAAAATCCTTCATGTGTTCATTATGCTCCATCTTTGAATTTGTAGGTTGGACGAACAACAGGTGACTGTCTTCAACGGGCTTGAATCTCACCAAAAACTTCTTGCTCATAATTGCCCAGCTTGTGATATTGCCTAGCACCAAGTGAATGAACCTGTTGGCAGCATTTCCCACAAGAGTCTCGACAAAGAGACGCACCGCGATGTCTTCATGTTCCACGTGCAAGACAGCGCAAGCTGTTGTGAACGCAGAAAAATGTTTCTCCGAGTGTTGAGTTCCATCACCATGAAACCGAGGAAAGCGCTTCCTTCACCCTTTAGGTAACTCATGATTTACCTAAAAAGCCAAAGGTCCAATGTTATTACACCAAGGTAATGGGGGTGGACGTCACCTGTCAACAATATTGTTGTTATCATCCATAGCTTCTGTCTGGATCATGTAATTGAATGCCAGAGTGTCATTCCCGTGAAATAAAAGCATTTAGCTTTTCTTGAAGTTTTCTTGCCTCATGCCCCACGGTGGGCACCATAAAACTGTTGGCGTAACAATTAGCACCTCTGGAGTGCAAGTTGGTACGGACAACTATGTACAGTGCGTAGTGACTGCTCTTCAAATTAGGAGGGGAAGCTCCCCCTTTTCCTGATATGCGTGAAAAAATAAATGATTCTAAATCCTATCTTTTTGACTCAACTGGAAGAGGCACAAGGTTAGAGAAACCAAGAACGTTGCAGCTAAGGGTTTTCTCTGGTTTTTCAGATCTTAACTACAACTAACTAAATGCTTGAAACTATCCCATTCCCTTGAGAAAAACAGAGCATGAGGAATCAGGAGCAGGTATGTGATATACGATAAACTTTACAAAAAGATTTCCTAGGAGGAGGAACCCCTATCTGAGGCGTAGGCTGATATGAAGTTTATTAGGCACGACATCAAATGACAAGCTCAATTACTAAATTTACGAGGAACCCCTATCTGAGGCGTAGATATGCAACAAGCTTATTGGCAACGACACTTAAACGATAATTCTTCTTTCCAAATTTCCAAGGAGGAGGGACCCCTATCCGAGGCGTAGATTGAAAGAACAACTATTAATCACAACATAAGATAGCAAACTAGGACAGCAAATTGCATTGGCGAGACACGCATACAATAAACGATCAAACTAGCAACTCCATTTAACTAAGATGAACAAGTACCATAATAATAACATTCAAGCAAGGTGGCGCAGCTATTTATCATCACAGTAAAAGCTCGTGAATAGATACAGAACAGCAATATTTCAGGCAAGGTGGCTCAGCATATATTACTATTGTGTGCATAAGTTATTTACAAATGAGCATAGAGCTCTTATTTATAGACATCAAAGGTGTAGGTAACACTAAAATCACCTTGAGTCATTTGTAGTCTTGCAAGCATGCGAGAATATATTCTCTAAGTCTAAATAAATGAAACTATACAGTTAACTGGAAAGCTAACATCAATTAACCAATACAAACAAGACTAAATGAACATGTGCAACATGCACGTCCTTATTGAAAGGAGAGCTAACTGATAACTACCATCAGTCAACTGGTTCTAACTGAAATTCCATCCTCCTGCCAAGATGGACATGTGCAACATGCACGTCCAAGTAGGAGGGACCCCTATTCGAGGAGTAGATTGAAAGAACAACTATTATCACAACATAAGATAGCAAACTAGGACAGCAAATTGCATTGGCAAGACACGCATACAATAAACGATCAAACTAGCAACTACATTTAACTATGTTTGAACAAACACCATAATAATAACATTCAGGCAAGGTGGCACAGCTATTTATCATCACAGTAAAAGCTCGTGAACAAATACAGAACAACAATATTTCAAGCAAGGTGGCTCAGCATATAACTATTGCGTGCAAAAGTTATTTACAAATGAGCAAAGAGCTCTTATTTATAGACATCAAAGGTGTAGGGAACCCTAAAATCAACTTGAGTCAACTACATTCTCGCAAACATGGGAGAATTTATTCTCTAAGTCTAAATAAATGAAACTATACAGTTAACTGGAAAGCTACCATCACTTAAATGATACAAACAAGACTAAATGGACATGTGCAACATGCACGTCCTTATTGAAAGGACAGCTAACTGATAACTAACATCTGTCAACTGGTTCTAACTGAAAGTCCATCCTCCTACGAAGATATCTCCAAGAATGAGATAGGTGTGCATGAAATCAGCAATGAGAACTCAAGAAGTTATATCCAACTTGGACGCCATAGGATCACCATCAAGACCTCTCATGAACTAGATTCTGGAACTCAGTCTGCGCAACATCAACTAGAAATTCATTGATTGGTAACTCTAGCTGCTCCGCAACTGTTGTGATGATTTTTCTTGTCACATTCAAGCATGTTTTCACTCCCTAAGCACCTACTTTTGCCATGCCTACCACTAAACTCAATCTCTCAAGCACCAAGTGCACTTATACTCCACTTATACCACTTAGAAACTTAATATTTTCTAACTCAACATTCAATTTGTATTCTTTCACACTTAAAGTTGATCAAACTGACCTGCAAAACTATTTCATGTACTCGTGTCACTAAAAGGCCTTACTCTTCTCCAAAGCAAACTTGCACTCGTATCTTTCACTTAGAAGGTTGTTGATTGACTTATCCACATATTTGGCACACCTTTGTCACATAGAAGGTTGTTGATTAACTTATGCACATATTTGGCACACCCTTGTCACTTAAACTCCATAATAAATAATCAAGTGCTTATTTATGTTATTTCATCCACTCACCAAACATGTGGCCCCTTTGGGTTACAAATGTCACTTGAACTTGTTCCTTTGTCCTCCAAGCACGCCAAAACACTATCTTCACCACTTAATGATGCTTACAATGCCTTAGGAATGTATTTTGTCCTATTTTTTACTTGAAACAACTCACGCATGTCTTTTTTGCACATGCTTGTCACTTAAAGACACTCTATCTTCAAGGTGTGCCTAATGATATCTTTTGCCACTTAAAGGTATTGCTATTACTCCCAAACACCTCTATAGGTCATCCTTGCCACTAAAGATTTCTTAATCTTCATTTAGTCATTCTTATACCCTATATTTGTCACTAATCAACACCCATGTCTCCTAGGCACTCAATCAATGTTGTTTTGTATTTCAAAACTATGTCCATTGCCAAACTAGTTGCATCTCCTTATGTTTTAACTTTTTATCATTTAACCTAATATTCCTTCTCCCAAACTAGCTTTCATCATTTCCCACTTTCATTGTGATCTAACCAATAGACAAAAACAATTTTGAAGAGATCAGCATTCTTTACAAATGGAGCACTCAAATAAGGTGACAAGACCAAAGACAAAACTTTGAATTTTGATATAATAACTTGATAGATGGCCCCAGCAAGACACAAGAAAATACTATTGTAAAGACAACTTTTGTACGAGTGTAACAAGTTAAGTATCAAACAAGACTGGATCAAAACATTGTGAATCCTTTTTTTAGTCTTGAGGTTTAATTTTTTGGTTCTCCACCATGAAAGTAGGGTTGTCATTGTGGATCCTTTTTTTTAGTCTTGAGGTTTAATTTTTTGGTTCTATACACTTCCTAACTTTTTCATTTAGACACTACCACACTATACCACTTGCAACCGCACTATGACAGTCTCCACTACCCTATACTAGATTTTTGCCACAATCTAATCTAGAACTCTTGCATCTCCACTTCTCCAATCTTCCATTGCCTCTGCAAGCAATCTTATGTTCCAAACAGCAAATTAGGGGTACATTTTCTACCCCTCTTTTACTTTTGAGCACATTGACTAGTTTCTTTTGGATAAAACTCAGCTCTAATAATAATTAATTAGCACAATAGTTTGCTTACAAAGATTGTTTTATTCCTCTATGCATAAGTGGAGTAAATGAATATGTTAGTTTGAACAACACATCTAATTAGAATAAAGAACCTAAAATATACTCCACAGACTTCAACTGTAATGTAAACACCATAAACCTAGGAATTTCTTAGTGTCTCCATATTTGTTCTAGAAACTTATTAATGTCCCTAAAATATTCCATCATATCATTTTGACTCTCTAAACTTGACAGTCAATGTGTGTAAAAGGTTTACCTCAACCCAAAAACTAACTTGATAAAAAAATTAGCAAAGGTTGTTCCTAATTTATAATATAATACAGCAAAATCAACAACCTAATTTGCATGTCATAAATAGGGCAAAACTAAAATTTAATATTAGATTCCATTAAATACTTATGTATTCCAATTTCTTTCATACTTGATAATAGACTAAGTATTAATTAGAATTAAAGCAATATGAGATTTTAATGTGGAAAAGTGATAAAGTATACACAAAGCATTTCTTCTAATGCCAAATGGATTAAGCATGATAAGATGTCAAAGAGAAAACGCCAGACACCATAACAGTCTCCCTAAATAATACACAATTTTTTCCCATACATGATACAATACACAGATTTTTCCTTTCAACATGAATAATAACCTATTCTGAATGTCATATATTTACCATAACTAAAATTTAATAATAGAACTCAACAAATACTCATGCATTGCAATTTCTTCCATAATTGATAAAAGACTAAAACCTAATTTAAACAAAAAAATGTAGAAAAGTAATAAAAAATGCACAAAGTGCTTCTTCCTATGCCTAATGGATGAAGAAGACTAAGATGTGGAAGACAGAAAGCTACATACCATGACAGTTTCCCTAAGTAATACATTAAGCTCCTGCAAGCGAATCCCTTTCGATAAATCCTGGAATGTATTCAAAACAAAACCTATAAGACTTAAACGATGGAAGAGATCTGTCAAAAGAGTTTCAAGATCAGTGAAATGGATATTTAAGGCACTGAACCATCAGTGGCTGAAATGTTAAGCTCAAGGATCCCATCACTACATGAAGTGTAAAAACAATTCTTTAAGTGAAAACTATTTGCTTGTTCTTTAGTTTGCAGTAAACATATTTATATAATTAGATGCAAGGTGTTGTTTTCTGATTATCTACAACTTGGGTTGGGCATCTAAGTAACAAAAAAAATAGCATCTAAGCACAGCATTTTTGTAACTTATGGTTCATCAAATCCATGAAAGAGAAAACAAAAAAAATATCATTCCACAGTTATCCACCACAAAAAACCCATACAATAAAAGCAATCATATTATATTCAAAATTTCAGCTAGTACATATAATCTTCTCGTTAACCTAGCTAGCTAAATAAATAGGGCACAATACATTACCCATGCTATGTGACATCATTCAAAAAAAAGAGTATCTTCAAAAATAACCCTTAGTTGACATCAACATTTCCGACCACATAGCTGTTCAACCATGAATACCCAAACAAGTATAGAGGACTAGACCTACCCATCCAAAATAGACCCAAAAAACTTGCTCACAATAACTAATAACATTTTAGATAGTACTCCATACAAATACCATACAAACTTGCCCAAACAAACATCCCACTGCACTTCGACTCCTACCATCCAATAGGACCAGAACAAAGCAATGAGGGAAATGCCATCACACTATCAAAACATCCATTGTAAATTGCCATCCTTATCATCAGCTCACACAAAAAACAATCCTTTCTAAAATAGAGGAAACTTAATACCTACATAAGAGGACAGTCCATAAATAGTATAAGACATAGTAACTATTAACTTTTGATGTTAACAATCACAAATATAACCAATTTACAATACAAAAACTATCACTTAACTTATCAAAAAGGTAAATTATATCACATGAAAGGAATACCCAAAAAATAGAATTTTGACAATAATTTCACATGTTTTAATAAAGCCATGATACAATCATTCCAAGTTATTTGCAAAGCCCATAAGTCAATAGACAAGTTATTTACAACACCCATATAAGTTAGTAGAAAAAATAAAATCAACAATGCAATTTAATTACCACATGAAGTGTAAAATGGTACAAAACCTAAGCAAGCAATCAAATTACTTTGATACTAATTGAAGATGGATGGGAACAAGAAAACCCTGAGAGTATCAAGTTTGGAATCCATGTATATAATGTATACTAGGCATAAATATATGCAATGTTCACATTCATGGTTCAATCGGCCATATCCTGTTTGTGGGACATTGCATATTCATGTTAGAAATGCATGTATATACATTAGGCTTGCACCGAGATTCCCTCTTGCTTTTTATTTTGAGGTTGCTATGTACTCTGTGTAGGTTCAAGTATTCTTCGTGTTAGGAAGAATTCCAAGGAAGCGTAAGCTTCGTGGTTGGGCAGAAAAGCACTTGAGCCATGTTCTCGTCTCTTGACTTGCGGATGATTGTGAAGGTCGGTGGCCGTCAGAGATTGTGTTGTATTTATATCCTCACATTATTTTGTATCATTATATATATGTACTTCAAGATTTTATCTTTAGTTGTTTACATGGCATGAGAGCCTAAATTTGTATTTTTGTATATTAGATATTATGTGCTATTACCTAGATTATGCACTACACATATGAGGATGTGTTATGAAATTGTATTTACTTAATGAAGTTGTTTCATTTATATTCCATGCTTATGAGATATTGAGTTATTGGTCATTTTTGTGAGATTGAATTGGGTCACGATCCTTATAGGTATCAAGATAAGGAATGGCCAAAACTTCAAGTCCAATAGGTTTTATAAAGGGACAACAAAGTTTTGGGCTTTCAAGGTTGGAGAAACTACGAAGGCCCAACGAAAACAAAAAGTAATAACTTGAAATGCAAAGGATTGAGGTTGTAGATGCAATGGAGAAGGCACAAGCAAAGAGACAAGCCTAACGCCCCGACGAAAATTTTCTAAGGCATAACAGAACCCTTTTAGACATGGGATGGATGGAACAACATACCCAACAATGTGAAAAGCGAACAAAACATACACTTGGAAAAAATTCAACAAGGGCATGAGTGGATTATCAAGATTGGTAGGAAGGATATGATAGTGTGGACAGCCCCAATAGCCTAATGAAACGAAAAATACACAAAACCAAGGGAAAAGACCCTTAAATCTTCAATACTTCGAAATTTTTGGACCTTTTGACAACATTGAAGCAGAACGAACATATTTGGGACACCACAAAACAGGTTTTGGAGAAATTCTAAAAAAGAAAAAACCCACTTATACTTTCTCAAAACAGTTATCAATAATGGGTCAAATAGGGCCAAGTCCGACACAAAAAAGGGAATGAACCTAAGCAAAAAAGGACATGTTGGGAATGAGTCCCAACACTAAATACGGTGGTTTGTGATGTACATTTGGATCTCTTTAGCCTCAACATAGACTTGTTTGAACCAATTTATTTTTCTCCCAACCATTTGTAGCATAACATTCAATGAGTGGACAACACATCCAAAATATATTTGAAATTGTACCACAACCAACATACCAGCCACTCTATAATTCTCTAAGTTGGCCACTATGACTTGGACAATGTTTTGGAAACCACTTCCTCGATGCCCTCTATAATGATGTAAGCAATAAATTGTGAATCTTGCACCTGCATTGAGCAATCAATAAATTGTTCCTTGGAGGCACACTTTAGTCGCATTGACCAATGATCAATTTCTAGCATCATTCCATCCATCAAAAAAAATGGACACTCCTATTTGTTTCCACAAATGCCTAATGAAAGCCAATGAAACTTTTATATATTTAAACACATTTAATAATAAGCTGTTGCACACATTCCCATAACCTAAACCCATGTACCCTTTTGGAAAATCATTTACTTTTCTTAACATATCTTGCCAATATGGTGATCAAACAACATTGAAGGATGAACCATTTACAAAAAGCATCCTACAACAATTTAAGCAGCAATTTCTCTAACATCATTTTGAAATACACTCTCTCAAAGCCCTTTTATTCTTCACATTGTCAATCTCTCCTTCATTCTTGCCTAAAACTGGGTGGCTCTCTAGCAAAATATTAGGGACAATGCTATGAGATGGGAAGTAGGAGCTTCCATGCCCCCCTTCCTCTCGTCAAAGTGTCATATTCTACTTCTAAGGACAACTGCTACATATGCATTTTCCTACTCTTTGATTTATTCTACTATTTCATGAGTTGGCACAAATACACCATTCTACCTAAGAAAAGCTTTGATTCCCATGCCAAGAGTGGCACACAAATGGGCTTTCACCCAACAACATGCACTTGTACACTACTGAACACACCCACTACATATCCAAACATATGTCCCACCACTTGGTATTTGCTCTATCATTTCTACATGCCTCCACAAAGGTCAACTTGGGTTGATTTTGAAGTAGGGTTGGCCAAGAGATCTAGGATTGGCTACCATTGTAATCCTTAAGACAACAAATTCAAAAAACAAATATTGAACAGTACGCTCTAGAATCCAAACAAAGGAAAGCCAAAAGTTAAAAATGAAAACACACACACACACACACACACACACATATATATATATATATTTATTCCTAAAAGGCTAAATCATTTAACAAATTTAAATTTTAAACCATAAATCATTTAATAAATTAATTATAATAGTTTGCAGATTGTGTACATGCATTATTTATTTGAGTTCTACATCATAAATATTGGTTTATTAAAATTTCAAGAAACATAGAGGCAACAAGAATGAAATCACAAACAGCAATTCTACCTCTAACTTGAGCAGCAATGCTAAGATGCTCAACAATTGCCAATGCAATCATGAGTAACAATTCTACATCTAGTTTGACCCGACAACAAACTTTCACATTCTCTGCTCTAGAATCCAAAACAAATATATTACAGAAGTAGTAATTGTTTTTATTCCCTATTACCCAAAACATAGAATGCCTCCATTTGAACAAAGAATGCCTTTTGTTTGTTGTTTCCTAACTCATTAAACAAAACACAAGTGAAAATGACCATTGGTTGAGTGTTTAGGGAGCATTTTTATGGTCAAAAGTCAAACAAAATACATCAAAAATGACATTTGGTGCTAGAATTGCCTTGACACAGCTAGAATCACCTAGCTACACACAAGAAGAATTCCAAACAAAACCATGTGCAAGAATCTGTGCCCTAACCAAATCCACAAGTGAATTGAACCCACATTTTAATATGAAACGAATCACAACCAAAACAATGTAGGTTTTTTGGCCTCTTTTTTTATATTGCTAATCGTTTACAAATATTCTCCTCAAACAAGAATCAACATGAAACCAATACAAGATCTTACAAGCACAACAATGAGACTAACACTAGCTCCTTTCGAGAAACCACACTAGAGACCACTTATGGAAGATCGAGAATCACTACTTCGAATTCCCTATTAGATGTCCCTTTGGGATTTCAACTTGGGTTTCCAATAATGAGAATTCAATGCTTTAACCAACTAAGCTCAACCCCTCAGACTTTCTTTTTGGCCTCTTTGATAACTAGGCCAAGATAAATTGGAACTCACACCATTTAAATCTAGAGTTTGAGATATTAATTATGGATCTATTCCATGTGAATTTGACCATGCGATTCCTCTCCTACACCTCTATTCACCATCCCTAAACCCTCACACACCTAGAATGTCGATACCATAAGGAAAAAAACATAGACAATAGAACACTAAAACTCAGCAAATGGAGAGAACAAAGCTAGCTGTTCTTTCACCAATCATTTCAGAACATGAAATTGAAGAATGCATTTTAATGAGAAAGATGACCAACGAATTCATAACTGGCCATTATTTACAAAGCTGATTAGCAAACCCTATCTTATTACTACTTCATGTAGAGCACAATCCTATGTTTCAATACTATGCTTTTATTTCCTATGTTAATAATGCAATATAATATAAGTACATCTAAATCAAATTTATGTCAATTGTATATTTTAACATCCTAAAACAATTTTTGTTATTTTCCCTTTCTCGTGGTTTTCCTCCAATTCTGAGATTCGATGATTGGCACAATCTTGTTGCTTGATACTCTAAATATAGATACAAGCTGAGCTTGTATCCCCTGCTGTTTCCACTCTTTTAAGTTCTTTTTTCAGCTGGATCCTCTGTTACTGCTTGGTCTCTTGTCTAAATCTTCTTGGCTGATTGCTCACTATTTTTATTTTGGTTAATGATTTTAAAGGTGCCATGTGCTTGTCAAGTGAGTTAGGGGCACAATAGAGTCACATTGACTAAACATTTTTTTAAAGCAGAACTGGGCTTTGACACAAAACCATTATTTATGTATATCAACATTTTTGAAATAGGGAAATGTCAAATTTTGAATGAATTTTTTCTGAATTCAATGCAAACTGCTTCAAATTTTTAATCCCTGCAGAACCGGTTAACCAGGGCTACCCACAGGGGAGCAGAAACTGCTTCAAGGAAAAACAGATAAATAAATCAACAAATCATACTAAAACTACAAGCATCTAACACCCGTTATGAATATCAATATATTATAATAAAATAAATGGTATCATTTAGCTCAAGAATCAGGAAAACATTGATTCACCCATCCATATTTGGGAATTCACTGTTGCGACGATTAACCTTATTTTCTGATGCAAATGTAAACAGGGGAACAGAAACTGGTTCAAGGACAAATAGATAAATAAATCAACAAATCATAATAAAATAACAAACATCTAACTGCTGTTATGAATATCAATATATTATAATAAAATAAATGGTATCATTTAACCCAAGCATCAAGAAAACATGGATTCATCCATCGATATTTGGGAATTCACTCTTGCTGTGATTAACTTATTTTCTGATGAAAATATAAATAATTTTCAGTTATACTTATATACCCTGTAGCTCCTCTGCTTAGACACTTCATTTTGCATGGAGCAGTAATTTCGTGCAAAGTCATATTTGTTTTTCCCCAGCAACCCAGGCCTGTCCAAATTAGGCAAAGTTCAATAAATGAAAATTATAAATAGGTCTACTTTGAAAGGTAGACGTATCATAAACAAAATAAATTAAAAAAGAAGCCAACTATGGTTTGACAAGCAAATGGAAATTTTGAAAAAACAATAAGGTTGAAAACTTACCATAACATATCGATTTGGTGAAAAATATCATATGGCCTGTATTTTCAAAAACACTAAAGTCTTAGTTCCAAAATAAGGATCTGTAAATCATATATGATACTTAAATCAACTATATGACAATCAGTATATATTTCTTTCTATTTAAATCTTACCTCTGTTAACAAGGAAAACACAAGAATCAGCTCTTCACAATTAGCAAAGTAAGTGCACAACCCAGACATAAATTTACAATAAAATTTTATAGGTAATATATATGACCTTGACAATGAAGGTGTTCCAGACAGAAGGATAACACGTTTGATTGTTCTTGCCACATCAAGTACTGCTTTTGTCTGTCACAAGACCAAAATCAGTTTCATGAGACTGAAAGGCAACAAAAACTGTATAGCATAGAAAGGTCATACATCATCACCCCTGTTACCTATTTACTTAAGAATAACAATTTGATATGTTAACAATCTACTAGCTAAATCATCCAACATAATAGAAGACTGACCTATTGACTCCCTAGAGTAATGATTTACAAATCAATGATAAGTATATATATATATATATATATATATATATATTTATTTGTTCAAATATTATAAAGCTTGTCTAATTGTAAAATAGCTTCTTCATGATTTTGAATGTATTCCATATTTAAATATCTGCCCCACTATGTATTGAATTTGAGTTCAATATTGTTGCCTTTGGTCAATTGATAGTAAGCTTTACACATATTCTTCAATCCTACAGCATAACCAGTTAAGATATTATTTCAACTAAGTTACCGGTTCGGTTTTGGGTTCGGGTTCGGGTTCGAGAACCCGGTTCGCCGGTTCGGGATTTTTTTTTTTTTGATTTGGGTTCGATTTGGGTTCGTTTTGGGTTCGGTAATACAAAAACATATAAAAATCAGAAATATATACAGATTTGCAGCAGTAATTAAGTTCAGAATACACCACCATATTAATAGTTAAATAACATAGCAAAAATGAAAAATACACCACCATTTTATACTCAAATCATCAAAGTTCAAACATAAAAATGTAAAGTGTTTACAATCAGCCATTAATAATTAATAATTATTGATCATTGATCAATCTGAGTCATATGGGTCATCAAAAAAAGCAGCATCATCATCATCATTAGATGCTACATTATGTGTAGAACCACAAATAGCATTAGTTGCACTCGCACAAGCACTGCCACTAGCACTAACACTACCACTCTCATGCTCAGCGGTTGCTTCAGGCTCATAGTCATCATCAATATCAAGTGCAGCTAAGTGACTTGTGGAAGCATCCAAGTCAAGCTGCTCTGGCTCAATATCCCACCTCCTTGTGTCTCCTTCTTTGTAGGAAACTTGCTTGTGTGTAAGGAGGCGCAAGTTTGAATGCACATACACCAAGTCCTCTGCCTTTTTCGAATGTAGCCTATTGCGTTTTATTGAGTGGATGAAGGAGTATGTGCTCCAATTCCTCTCAGAAGAAGATGAACTAGCAACCTATTAAGACCAAATTAAATAGTTAGGAGTTACAAAATTTAAGTTGATTTAACTAAACAAAAATATTAATTAATAATTTAATATAAATATAAATTTAAAATTAAAATTAAAATTACAAAATATAAAACTTACTTGGGATAAAAATTTTATTGCAATAGGTTGGAGGTGCCTGTATTCTTGCCCATGGAAGTACCACCAACTATGAGCATCCACCCTAACCTTGTCTCGAACAACATCAAGATTATGATCAACAGTACCAGAGCATGCAAAAGCCATGAACTCAGCCCTCACTCGATCACGTTGGTCACGATCAGTGAAGAGTCTACGAATTGCTGCCTTGTACCCTTGACCCACTTCAACATCCCTATATGGAGCAACTCTTGCTGAAGCAGAAAGTATCTCTGGACTATAATATTTGGGACTCAATGCAAAAGCAAGAAGATGCAACGGAGTGGTCATTTTGTTCCATCTATCAACAATGATTTCTTGTAGCTCTTTGAAGAACTTTTCTTCGGGATCTTCCTCTTTTGCATTGATGATGATTTTCATCTTCTCAATCATTGAGTCGATACCATCATATACTTCACCCAAACAAGGTCTATCCATGTCAGTGTAACGGATCATGCTCAATATGGGCTCAGTGAAACTGACGAGATACTCAACAAGGTCCCACCAACTATCATCTAGGATCCTTTGCTTGATCCTATTTGCCCTTTCACTGGTAGATTGCCTCCATATGGCCCAATTAGGGCTGATTACCATTGCAGAGAGTGCCTCACGAACCTTTATAAGGCGTCTCAACACAATTGTGTTGGAGGCAAAACGAGTCTCGGCAACCTGTTTGAAAATCAAAATTAAAACTAAAATATAATTTAAATTTACAAAATCAAAATTTAAAATTAACAAAAAATTAAAAAAATTAAAAAATATTGAGAATTAACTTACCTTCAACAACTCCAATTTTGAGAATTGTCTAAATATTCCTTGTGTCATATGGTGGTTGGTGACAAACATTTGAATGTCTTCGCCCTCAGCATACACCTATT
Organism: Sequoiadendron giganteum; assembly: GCA_007115665.2. Classification (NCBI taxonomy): domain Eukaryota; kingdom Viridiplantae; phylum Streptophyta; class Pinopsida; order Cupressales; family Cupressaceae; genus Sequoiadendron; species Sequoiadendron giganteum. Next base: position 438,150,018 of record CM021102.1, on the reverse strand, counting down.
TGATCCATTCAATTTTGGATCCAATTTTTTGTAGCATTAGATTAAGGGAGTGGACAGCACAAGGTGTCCAAAAAATGTGTGGATACTTCTCCTCAACCAATAACCCAGCAGCCCTACAATTTTTGGCATTATCAGTTACAACTTGCACAACATTTTTATGGCCCACTTCTTCAATAGCTTGGCAAATGATGTTAGCAATAAATGGACCATCCTTCACCTGTCCTTCACAATCCACTGCTCTCAAAAACATTGCCCCTTTAGGGGACACAGCAATAACATTGATCAATGGGCGATTTTTTGCATCTTTCCATCCATCAGAAACGATGGTCACCCCTGTTTCGATCCACGAATCCCTTATGGGCTTCAAAGAGTCTGCTACATGTTTCACCTCTTTCTCCAATAAGGTGCAACGAACCTTCTCAAAACCTGGGCCCTTATACCCCTTTGGAGCCTCATTAATAGATTTCACCATTTTTTGCCAATATGGTGAACGAACAACATTGAATGCCAATCCATTGGCATAGACACATCTTGCTATGTCTTGATCAGCAATCTCTCTTGCCTCATTCTGAAATGAAGCTTCCAACGGTCCCTTAGATCTTTTATTTGAAGAGGGCGTGGTTTGCTCTTGAGGGATGTCCATAAATGGATGGCTTCCTGTAGGTGGAAAATAAGAAGGCGGTGTAGGGGGTTTCATGAAACGAGATCCTTTCTTCAAAGGATGGCTTGTTTTACCACTGGCTGCTCTTTGGTCTGCCTTTTCTTGCTCAGCAATATATTTCAACACTATATTATCTGGAATGCCTTTCTCATCTTCACCTGGACAATTTTTTATGCCTGTTTCAGAGATCCCACACAAGTGCCCTTTCACTCGACTGTATGAGCTTGAATACTGAACATGGCAATGACTACAAATCCAAACATATCCTCCACCACCTGGAAGTTGTTGAACCATTTCTACATATTTCCAAAGGGAGAGTTTGGGTTTGTTTTGAAACGAGATTGGCTTGAGCCTGAGGAGGTACCGGTTGCCATTGTAATATGGAATACCTAAGGCACAACATATTGAAATTTTGGTATTGATTGATTGAATTTGAAACTAACAGACTTAATTAATTTCAAAAAATGAAAAAATTGAACATGTGTTATAGACATTTAGAGGAATGAAAAGTAAAACAAAACTAAAACTAAAAAACAAAACAAAAGAGTTGAAGTCCATTTGTTTAAAAAAAATGTAAAAAAAATAATCAAAAAACTTCAAAAAACCTACCTCTTTTGAAGAAATCTTGCTCAATGATCTTCTTGGCAACAAATAGGCACTTGCAAGTGCTTAGGAATAGCACAACAACCAACTTCGAACAATCTACAATCAACCTTCAAGTCTATTCAAGCTTGTGCAAGCAAAAGAGAAAGTTCAGCAATGGAGGCAAAAAATCCTTTTTTTTCATTCACAAATTGGTAAATGACTATCACTTTACCTATTTCATGTTTTAGAGGCACATATTAGGGTTGGAAAGAATAAAAAAATATTTAAAAGTCAACAAAGACTTAAAAAATTATAAAAAAAAGTCAAATTCGTGCTTTGAAGTCCGCCTGGGCGCGAAATTCTACCCGGGTTCGAACTGGTCGGACCCACAGTCCGGGTTCCGAACCCGGTTCGAACCCACAGTGCATTTTTCCGGACCCTGGGCGAATTAGGGCGAACCGGACCCGAATTTTGAACCCGGATCGAACCCGGGCCCCCCAGGGCCGAACCCGGTAACTTAGTATTTCAACTTTCATGCTCATACTTATTGCACTTTTGATTTTATCATTGCTAGATCACATGTTAGTTTCCATACTTCCACCAATTTAAAATTTGCAAGCTATAGTGCAGTCTAAGTATACCTTCAGCACTTCAATGATACATAGACCTTCTAGAATCAGACATTCAGCGAAAGGGCCTCTATTTGTCTCCCATACTACACATTCTAACCATCTTTCATTCAAAAAAGCATGTTCATCTAACTTGTGATTGCAATATTTTTTCAAGCTGTATTCTAGATTTGGTATTCTTTCCTACATAAAAAGGTGCAGGATTTATAATTTAAATTAGATGATGTAGAACCTTTTAAAACTTATTTTCTAGCTTAGGTAAGAGCAAATCAAATCCTTCAACATTTGGGATAAAAGTAACCTAAGCTTAACAGATTCTATAAATTGGTAGAAACCATTATTTTCTTATGAAAATGATCCTTTAATCACAAAAATGCTTTGAGGTCTAAATCACATTTTTTCATATGTGGCAATGTGATTCTCTATTTTAGTTCATTTCCCTTAAAGTTATCATATTTAATTTATTTATTTGTTTTTATGATGTGGGGATTGTTCTTATATGTTTCATCTAGTTTCCAAAGATCAAACAGGAAATTCAGTTCAAAAGTCAACCTCACAATGATGCTATTATAGGCCAAAGTAGAAGAGTTTTATTGATTTGAATGTATGCTAGTCCATGTGAGGAGAGATCTACAAACAACTATAGCGAACCATGTACAAAAATCAAATTTAACAACCCCTTCCTAACACCAACACCAACTTATCATAACATCTAGCTAGCAACTAACCATCATCCACGATGCATTATGAGAATGCTTATGATTAAGTTGCCTAACGGTTTGGATATCTCACCAATATTCAATGTTGCCAATTTCTATTCATATCATGGAGTTGAGGATGTTTCTGATATCACATCATTAACACAAGAGCTTGATTGGAAACAACAAGTGCCCAAGAAGCAATCAAAAGCAATATTGTATAATTTAGATATGCTTGTAAGCAAGAGAACTAGGAGAAAGGAGTACAACGAATATATGGTCAAATGGAAAGGAAAGGGACTAGAAGAGGATGCATGGATGTCAAAAAAAGAAATAGGCCGACTTGGATGGCCAAAACAATCCCACTTTTTTTAATTTTGAGCACTCAACTCAAAATTATGTTACTTCATGTGTTGTGCAAAGTCCTTTGCCTTTGCACTAACGCATATATCATCTACAACCTTCAAAAACTCTATGCCACTTTTAGGAGTGTAACATCGTAAATTGTCACCCTTAACAATTTCACACTATTTTTGGCACCCTCCTAAGTGCATGTGCCTAATTATGCTTATTATTTATCTGTTTAATTATCGTTTTCAGGAAATTGAATTTTATATTTATTTAATGGACTTTTAAATAGCTAAAAAGGGCTGGACTAGGGCGCCCAGCGCTCCTATCCCACCTAATCAAGCCCAAAATTTAAAGTTTTATTGTCAGCCTCAATATGTTTATGAATTCAAAATCCTTTGTCAGCTTATCATAATGGTTAATGCGAATTATGTTGAAACTCATATAAATATAAGTATTTTCCTCCACTTGAAGATCTAAGCAATTTGGATATCTTTCGAGCATCCTAAACGCAATTAATCCAATTTCAAGAGTAGAATAAGCAAAAATCTACAACAATATTTCAGTCAATTACAAGTTTGCAACACATCAACAAATTCATGTTTATGCATTGTAAGATGTTTCATGTTTATGTTTTTCTTGTTATTATGAGCACTATGAAATGTGCTAGACAATTTTTTTCTTGGAATTTTCACAACACAACCAGCACTAAGCCAACTTATTAGCGTTAGCTCTCCAAAATAATAAGCAAACTGAAAACACTCAACACCAAGAATGTGCCCTGAAACCCGATGTGGGTGAGGGGCTAGCATATGGTGGAGGTAAATACTCACAAACTGAAAGTAAATTATAGTTGAAAGTAAAGAGGAGGTGAACCAGCCATGACCAATTTCCGCACTTCCACTTTTCAATGGGGGGAAAAAGAAAACAAAACAAACTAATTCATCTGCTACGGCGGGCATCCTCCACTCATGAGTGGGAATTCACCACTTTTCAATGGGTACAAAGAGAGATTGACAAGTTCTTTTTCCACACTGGCGGTAAACCATCCAGGGGTTACAAATGTGAAAACTTAACACAAGTAAAGCAACAAAGAAGGACTGAAACAGTACTACTGTTATACGTCTTACAATGTAAAGAACTACTACAAATTACAAGTGAATTACAATAGCTTCAAAGCTTAATGAACAAAGATGATCTCCCACTCAAAATCTCTCAATTATTGAAGTTATGAACTGAAATCAAATTCTGAAATAAATCTGATATAAAATCTGCCAATTGAGTTTTCAAAACCAGCAATCAACAACATATCAAAAAGGACAAATCTGTTACCACACTTCACCCAACTTCAATGAGGCTGCAAAGTCTTCAATTCCAATGCTAGCCAACCAAATAACCTGAATTTAAACAATTCAAAGCCACCACCAAAGGGAAAACTCGAGCTTCAATGTAGCTGCAATAGTTACTCTAAGCTTCTAAACCCAGATATGAATTGGAACTTCAAGAAACTGAGCATAGAACAGAGAGTGAAGGTCTGATATAAAGTTTCAATAAACCCAATTCAGACCAGCATGCTAAGACTCCATCGAACTGCTCATATCTTCATCTATGTCTCACCAAAATCAAATGAGACTAAAAAATAAACCTTCTCAAAGGCTAGGCGTCCATGAAAGAACTATTTCAAGACACATACAACGCTGAAATCTGCCCAGCAAACCAATATAAACTTCAAAGACAAGGAACGGCTTAGTAAAGAAGTCAATCTTGTCAAATAAAATGGATACTTGCTCAATAAATCTGCCAATGTACAAATTGAAGAGCCTCTAGCATAGGTTTCATTAGGTCAAATACCCATAAGCAAATAAAAATTCATACAAGAGCAGCATATAAAAATCACCTTCAGCCATGAATGAACCAGCAAGCTCAAAATTAAAAAATACATCAAATTCTCTAACAATGAAGCTCAATGTGCACTTCTGGATGAAGCACACTCTCAATCCACCATCATTTCAGGCCCGAAGAATGGAGTCAAATTGCTAAGCTTCCCCTTAGTCGGGTTCTGAATTCAATCCAGCAACATTTTGTTATAATTTTCCAAAGATCCAAATGAATGAGCAAAGCCTCACTTTTATAGAGTTAGTAATGACCTTTCAAATTCCCAACATTTCCCTCCAAGGGGATGCCTATTCATCTTCTTTGAAATATTTAAATTTTCAAAACACTTTATTCCACCTTATTTAGGTGTCCAAACTTCAAGGCACAACAAACATTATAAAAAATCATTTTAATTTCTCCATGAGGCGTCCACCCTTGAGTACCACCTTTTAACACAACTTCAAATCATTACATTAGGCCAAGGGCCAAGGGGTCAATTTGGAAACATAATATTAATGACTTGAAATAAATCATTTTACCAAAATGTGCCTTAAAAAAGTTGAAAACCAGCTATACTCCCAACTGCTTTGCCCAAAATGGAAACTGAGCTGGCTGTTGATGCTACTACCCAAGATGGCACTGCCAGAAATAGAACTTACTAAAAATAGTAAATTCTAAAAAGTTGCTCAACTCACTTTGCATGTTATATCATTGTGAAGCTCTCTGAAAACCTTGAAAACCCCACTAGACAAGCATCCGAAACTCTAACATGCAAGCCACCAAAAATGCTTTAGAACCCCTATAAAATAGGAAACCCTAATTTAACCTCTGACGAGCCTACAAGCTTTTGGAAATAGGCTATCAGTCACCAAACGGAAAATAGCTAAAATGGGGATATTACACACTAACACTTGCAAGATCTCCAAGCATCCTACAATTTCTCCTTGTATGCAAATCTGAGTTGTAAGTTGCAACTGTGTTATTTATCATTCATTTTTATTCATGCCTATGCGCTCCCTATGGCACGAGATTTATATCATCATCATCATAGCCGTTTGTGGAGGTGGAAACACCAAAACGGGGTTTGACCAAGGCAAGCCCCTATACGGTGCAACCCTTATCCCCTTGTCCTTCTTGTAGGTTACAGGTCTTAAGTTGATTCAAGTGGATTGGAGATTTCACGGCTTCAAAACCCTAGTTCAAGCATTCATGCACCTTTCATCATCAAATTAGGGCAAGTTGATTATTCGCAAACTGTCAGACTTCGCATCTGGGTTTTCACAATCAGAGACCTACAGACCTTGTTGTACCTGTACCAACTTTCAATTCCTAAAATTAAGCATCTCCAAACTACGGCACCCAACGCCCCAATCCTACCAAATTGGCCTCAGATTTCTATGTCAGGTTCCTCTTTATCTGCACTTTCGAGTTCTACTCTCTGTTTCTACCTTTTTGCTTTGAGTTTGTCATATTCTATAATAGTTTGTCATTTTAATCTTAATTCACTTACTTTGTGACATTTCAATAATCAATCATCACATCCAAACCAACAAAAAAGGGACCAAAAACCCTAACCAATTATTTCGCTCTCCCTTGAGGACAACAACCAAATAGTTTTTCTTGGTTATTTGAGTGACATAGGTTAAGTCTTTGCCTTAGATACCATTTCACCATCTCACGAGGAGATATCCCATTAACAATTTAAAAAGGTGTCCTAATTGAAGACCTATTAACTGAGTTATTGAACACAAATTAAGCTTTCACCAATAGGGAATCCGAGTGCATTTGTTTGTCTCTAACCAAACTTCTTAAGAGGTTACCAAGACTCCTAGCAACCTCAATTTCACCACTTGTCTATGGATGGTATGCAAATCCGTAATTCAACTACGTGTCCAACTTCTTCCACAATGTGTGCAAAAAGTTACTTAAGAACATAGAATCCATATTTGAAGTGATTCTCTATGGCAACTCATGTAACCTAACTACTACTTTGATGAAAAAAAAAGTAGTCCCAACTTTTTGGATACTTTGATGCAAATTATGTTGGTTTTGTTGATGACAAAATATCTACTACAAGGTACATTATGCACATTGATTCCGATACTATCAAATGTTGTAGCTAGAAACAAAATACAATGCCAATTTCTCTATCGACCCTAAGTATATTACTCCTCTAGACACTTCTCTTGAGATTGCTTTTTTCTCACATATTTTGGATGATGTTTGATGCTCATACACTGCCCCTACTTGTAAAATACCCTTCCCGGATGATGCTGTTTTTGCGATTGTTTCAGTTTGTCAGATGTTCCATTTTGACAAACATATTTCATTACAATGCAAATGGTAAATAATATTCAAATGAAATACTTGCACTGACTTAATAATCAGACTTTTATAACTTCATTCCTTTCAAACTAAACTGGCATTCATTGAGGCAAATGAAGATGTAAGCTACAGATTTAAGCTTCTCAGTAAGAATAATGACAAGGTATAGATTACAAGGTCTAGCACTCAGCACTGTCCAACATCAGAACATACTTATCACTTTATTACAACCCAAATTGTGACAATGAACTCAAATGACTTACACTTCTATCTCAGATTATCTAATCAGCATTACAACAGTCCATATATAATATGACAGCCTAGTTTGCTTGTTGCTGACCACAACTTGCTCTCATTATACTTCGTATGCATCAAAGGACAAAGAGATACAATATTGTTCAAACCTGGAACTGCATGTAAGTCTGAAAAAATGGACGGCGGCAGCTTGAATTAAGTCTGAAACCCAGAAATATGCACACAACCAGCTTCTACAAACTCGTACAACTTCCATGCATGCAATATACAGTCTCCAAACCCCACATGAGGAAGATACAAGCCATGGATAGAGTCAAACTGTAGCGCCTAGGCCTGAAACACTCACACCAGCAGAGATTAAGCCCACACACCTTGGTACAAGGAGCCCACGACCAGAGAACAAGGGTTTAAAATTGTTATCAGCAACCTGCGACTTCTTCTATGAAGCTCATGACCAGCCAACTCCACGTATTTCCCTCAGGCCCTATTAGCACTAGACATCTAGGGTTTGTGAAGACCCAAGACCTTCTTACAATCACGCCCAGCAAGATATAACCAATGAACTATCTCAGAAAATGCAGATATGGCAGCCTGTATAATGTGCAACCCTGCAAACTAGGCGCCACTTTAAGCCCTCAAGTAAAAAGAAATATATATCATCTTTCTCCAATGCAATTGTTATATTCATTAACTCAGAAATTAATCTTCATACTAGATAAAACGTTACCCTGCAAATTTATCTTTGATAAAATGTCTTGCTTGGCAAGACTCACAAATTATCTCAATCGTTCAATCGAAACGTTGAAGCACAAAGGTGAATCTTGCATGAATCCACCTCAATCTAGCTAGCGCGGATAGTTTCACTACCGAAACCGGATACCCTTAGGGTTTTCGTCCTAGGGTTTAGACTCTAAAAAGCTCCTCCAAAATACCAAAATAGAATAATAATCCAACTAAGCAAATGAGTCCCCAAAGCCTTTTTTTATAATCTCCAATATCATCGCCCTAATTAGGGTTGTGCAACCTTTAATTAATTTTTAAATTCACCTTATGTCTCCCTAAGTTGCCAATAAAGTCACTAGTAACTTTATTAAATTAAATAAAGTTAGTTAAATATTAAACTTAACTTTTTATTTTAACGTTATTTAAAATGATAACTCATAATGCCCTATGTCACAAAGAAATCATCCCTTTAATAAATCACTGACTAATCAAAAATAGCAACCCTTCATACCATCGAATCAGTGATCAAAACTGACACTTACTATAAATAGTATGGCCAAATTGTATGAAAACCCACCAAAAAGTGTCAAGTATCTCCAATAAACCCTCTGAACACACTGGCGACATCGAAATGCTCCTCTAAACTGGCTGACACAATCCTTGAAAGCCAGCTCCAACTGCACCGCAAGAGACCCCGAAAATTGGGACATTACAGTTCGCCCTTCCCAAAGATTGTTTGTCCTCAAGCAATGAAAAAACAATCCAACAATCATTTGACTGATCCCAACTAAAACTAAGTATGATCCCAAGGTCCCAAGTCAGCCTAGGAGATCTATAGCACCATCCACTGAAGACATTGTCCTGCAAGGTTACCAAAACAGAAACCTCCTATAAGAAGAGCAATCAAATACTGTACAAACTCAATCATTGCCTTAGGAAACTGCTCTTCGACAGAACCAAACTGAAATACCATAGAAGTGAACTCCAATAAATCCACATAGTCTCCCCCATCCTCAACTATTGAACAGCAAAACAATATAATCCCAAGGTTCCAAGTTCGCCTCAGAAAAGTACCACCATCTTCACGCTACACCACTCTAATCATAATTGCCTGACCATTGCGCCTAGTCTGCATTCTCCTCTCTTGGAATCCCAAAAAGTACTCATCATTAAAACCCAAATTGAAATACCTGAAGGAGTTGAACCCATGTCACGTGTTACACCCCGGAATTTGTATAGTTACTATTCTAGTAATGCTTAGAGCATTCTGATTGTAAGGAAGGTTTTGAATGAATAAATGTGATTGAATTTTGTTGACAATATGAAATCCTGTTTACATGTTATGTTTGGCTCATTCTGTATTCTTGATTAGAGGAAAATAATTAGTCTTGTTTTATATATTTGAATTATATATACTGCAAATATTGTGAGCATTTGACTGTCGTGGTTTTGTGCCATGGATGCAGGAACAGGAGCTATTCCTCCAGGTGGAGGGGAAATATCACTCAGGAAGAGGAACTTGGTCGACTAACCGGTAAAGTTGATCGTATGAGCATACACACACTTCACTGAGGATTTTAGGAACTGAGTCAGATTAAGTTGTCATGATAAGTCATCCTTAGGCTTAGGAGTTATGATTACTTCTTCATGCTTTATGAGTGGTGTTCCTTGATTGACTGACTTACTGTTCTGTGAGCCTTGAATGTGAAATGTGAACTGATAAGTTACTGATGCCTGGAATTTACGGTTAAATGTATAAATACGTGTTTATGCAATTACGTCTATTAGAGGTGCTCTGACTGGCCTATAATACACGTAATTGGAGATTTGAAAATAAACATGTATAGATATATTTAAGTGTAAACTGGGTAAGTTAATTAATATATTTAATAATATATTTAATATCGATGTTATTATAGTTTTATCGGTAATATAATATATTAATATATCTAATATAATATTTTGAATATTATATAGATATATTTATATATTAAAAGAAAGGTAAGTTAAAAACTATAATAATATTGTATTGAATATAATATAAAATATATTAATACATTTTAATGAGAATATTAAAATACCTAAAACTTTGGAAAGATTTTATATAAACTATAATCTTTGGCATTTAAATTTACATTTATCTTATAAAGGTATTTGAGTTTATTTACCTTTGGAAATAAAGGTAATAAGACTTTCATAGTCTTTGGTAAATACTTTGCAAACCATACAAAGGAATTTCGAAATATTGAAATACTTGGAAAATATTAAAAGGAAAAAGAATTTCGAAATTTTGTTAAGGCCAATGTAAATTTATAAAAATCATTATGGAAATGTAAGTATGAACTATAGACTTTTTAAAGATTTAAACTTAATGTTTGAATAAACTGAAAAATCGCGGATTTCTTCATGGGAAGAAATCGCGCGACTGTTTGAACCAGAAAAACAGTGGAAAACAATGGAGATTAATCCGCGCCCAGCTCGCGTAGCTTAGACCTGGTCGCGGATGCTTGAACGCCACCGGTCTGGGACGCGTGGGTGGAAGGAGGCATGAACTGTGTGTGCGTAACCCTTGACGTTTTCAGCAGCAAAATCCAAACGCCATTTGTTCTTTCAATTCGCCATTTTTAAGGGCTTTTCCCAGTGACTAAACCTGTACGTGGTTGATCCACGAAATTGGCATGTGATATGTTGAAACATTCTTGAGAAATTATGTTGAATCATCAACTCTTTTGCTGTGTGTTTGGCTATTCGACTGCCACTGCGGATTTTGACATTTTCAAAATGAGAGGTGTCGAATTCTCATGCCTACAAGGTAGGAAACATGAGAATTCGAAACCTATAAATAGGTTCTCACTCATTGTTGAAAGACACTCAATCTTTTCATTTTCACTCTCCTTGCCTTGGAAAATTCGAAATACAGTGCTGTGGTATTTCTGTGTTTTAAATTCCATTTTTGAAAGCCATGATGAGAGCCATTGCCATTTTTATGAAAGCCATTGCCATTTTTGTGAAAGCCATTGCCATTTTGTGAAAATCATTTGCAATTGAGACAGTATTGCTGAGAGACAGTATTGCTGAGAACACTTTTTGCATTTACCTGAAAGTAGTTTTTGCTTAAGCTGAGAGAAGGCTGCGAAGGACGGTGGAGCAAGGATTGAAGTTACCGATCAAGCTCATACGCAAAAGGAAATCAGGCATGAGATATATGTTGATAGATTTTCTGTTATTTATTTTAAAATGTATGATTAGATTGCTTGATTATGTCTTGCTTTATGAAAGGAAAAATAATAAGAAACCTCTATGTTCTATGAAATTGCTGAATTGGGAATAGTTTAATTCCTTAGAAAAGGCTTATTGAATTTAAGAGATAGCTTAAAGAGCTGGTCAAATTGGGGAATAGTTTAATTTCCTTAGAAAAGCTTTTGAAATAGCTTAGAGAACTTGATGAATTGGAATAACTTAAAAGCATGTTGAAACGAATCATTTGAAATCATAGATGAATTTGAAAGGGAAATATTTGTTTACTTTTAGTAAAGTACCTTATAATTTGTATTGCTTGAATACTGCTTGAATTCCTTAAGTAAAGGAAAGGGATTAGTTATTAAATACTAGGACGAGGGTGGATTCAGAACCAAGGTAGTCTAAAGCTTTAGAGTTAAATAGGTTAACTAGAGAAAGCTACGTACTCCATGGATAAAGATTTCCATGTTGGGAAGTACCAGAGGGACCCCTTGTTGACTGTACTCCATTTCCTGTTTAAGTAGTTGAAGTAGGAAGTCTAGGGTGATTGACTACCCACTGAAGGACTCAACCTACGCGTAGGATAAGGCAGCCTTAAGTCAAACCAAACCTGACTTAGTGCAAGTGATAGATGACCGTCAGTATAAGTACTGCCGAAATGCTTTGGCCAAAGTAGTGTAGTATACCTAACGTCCACTTAGACTGTGAGACGAATTACACTGTCAGTTCACAGTAATCCAGGTTACATGCTAGATTGAGATTGTGAGGACACAAGGATTTAGTTATGTAGGATTACACACTATGCTCAGTTGGTCATACAGAACCGGTTACCCAACCAATCTCCTCGAAGAAGGGAGGGCCGTCTACTTAACAGTAAACGTGCGGGGGACCGCAATATAAGTCCGTGGTTGGTGGAAAAGCACCTGAGTGATGTTTCCCCTCCACCTTAAGACTTCTGATGAACCAAGGTTTGAAAGGGAAGATCCTGGACAGTCTTATTCCTATTTGCTCAAAAGCTTCCGAGCTATGTTTGAAACTTGTAAGATTCTTACCTTGCTTTTTATTTTGAAGAAAAGTAATCATGAAAGCGTACTCTGTTATTTACTTGGAAAATAGAACAATGATGTATCGTGTCTTTTATTTCTTCATGATGAAATGTTCAATTAGAATGAAAAGAAAAGTTATTTACTTTGTCATTTAATTGTATTTCCTTGTATCTTATTAGTGAAATTAGAAAAAAAAATTTGTTTACCCAGTTTTGGGGTTGTTACATCACGCCCAAAACTAAAATTGTCGTCAAAAGTCAAAATTTCTAAAAATAGAAATTTTTTATTTTTAGAAATTTTTTAAGTAGACTTGATTTAGGGTTTTTGGGTTTGTTGTCAAATGGATGCTGGCAAAATTTTCTAAAAAAAGAAATTTTCTATTTTTAGAAATGTCTAAAAATAGAATCTTTGTTTCTAGGGCTCTAACTATCTTGATTGGTTAAAAATACTTCTCGATCAGGCTGGTCTAGTCAAAATCGTCAAAAGATCATTTTTTCTTTGATGGGTCTATTTTGCTTTTTTAGAAGATAAATCGAGACCTCCAAAGTCATCAATGGAGGAAGGTCAACTACCAAGTGCCAAATACAAAGTCTCAGATGTTGCACATGCAACGATCAATGGTGAAGGGCACGTAAAACGATGAACGAAGAAATTAAGTGAAAAAGATGAAAATTGTGAAAATACTTCAACACTAGAGATCCCAGATGCCTTTTTCAAGGAGGGTGCTTGGCTTTCCATGCCTTAGCCAATTTTCAGCTCCTTACAACGGTGAACGCAGTCAACGAAGGTGGTGAACGGAAAATGAGGAAAATTGAAAATCTCAAAAAATAAACTAAGTTTGGCAAACCTAGGCGCCTTTTTTCAAGGAGGGCGCCTAGGGTTTCATGCCTTAGAATTTTTTGCCACTTTTTCGGAAAATGTGCAATCTCCTCTGTCAACCCAGTTCCAGTTGCACAAAAATCAATCAAAAGTTGTTTTTAGGGTTTGAAAACCTGGAGGTCATCTTTGATTTATTCAAGCTCTTCAACGAATCCATCATCCAGTTAGAGGATCTATCAAACGAAGGGAATTGTAGATCAAACAGAGGTATTTCACACAAAACGAAGAAAACCAAAGGAAAATTGAAAATCACAAAAAATAAACTAAGTCAAGAAAACCCAGGCGCCATTTTTCAAGGAGGGCGCCCAGACTTCTAACACTTAGAATATTTTTCGATCATTCAAAATTTGTCAAAAACACCATCATCACCTTAGTTCCAAATCTCAGAAAATCAATCAAATGTAGTATTGAAGGCTGGCAAAAGGTATCATTCATCTCACATTTGATCAGGCTTGCCGGATTGACCGACTTTCAATCTCAGTTGTTCATAGATTGGCAAAAAATGATGCCCGAACAGGGGGTACTAGATTTTGAAGACACGAAAAGCAAAAAGTTGAAAATTTCAAAAAAATGTCTAACACTAGAAAACCCACGCGCCTTTTTTTGAAAAAAGGCGCCAGGATTTTCATGCCTTAGAAACTTTTTGGCCATGTCCGTGTTCTCTTCAATTTAGCTTTCGTCAGCAATTTCTAAGGTATGCAATCAGGATCAGATATCGTCAGATGTTGAAACGAAGTTGGGGATCACTTCAATAGTGGTCAAACATGAGATTGCCATGGTCAAACAGAGTTTATCAGTTGATAGTGCCAATTTGTTGGATCGTCAAAGTCAAAAGCAAGCTTCAACAGAGGCAGAAGCAAGCAAAAATAGAAAAAAATTGGTTTTCGTTGTTCGTGCTAAATATAGAAACGTCCACATGCATGCATGCTTTCTTAGCCCTGTAAAAGAGGAATTCACCATTTTGATGCAAACGAAGTCATATTTTAGCATGCAAAGTTTCTATCTTCATGCATTGACTCCAAAATTTTAGGGTTTTTGTAATTTCCCCTTTTTCACGAGCATCAGAGTTGGGGATTAGCCTATTTTCCTGACCCTTGTAGGCTAATAGTTCTAGATAGAGGGTTTCGTGGACGGGCACTTGGTCGTCAATTTGCAATATGGATCTCCGGTGTATGGTGGCAAGGTGAATTGTGGCGTTTGGCATGATACTTGTGCTTAAATTTATGATACTCACCTGTAATTTCACCATCCTCGGCCTAAGGACCATGTGTCTTCAAAAGGAAGGGGTCACTTTATATTTTTCAGTTACTATTCATTCATAAAGTAAAAATGTTATAACTTAAGTGAATAGTGCTCACTTGAATGAATAGTGTTTTCATTGTAAAATTATAAATATCATGAGAGAAAGTTCGACCCTCTTCATGCATGAGATGATTTTGCTTGATGAACTTGGGAGTGTGGCTTTGGAGGAAGAAGGAGGCTAGGGTTTCCTAATTTCTTGCAGTGGGTAAGCCTAGTGGGGCTTTGTTCTTCGTTTTTGAGCTGCTTGAGGGTGTGAAACACCACCTTAAGGTTGCTGGTCAATTTTTGGTTGCTTCATTCTGGAGACACAAGTTGTTGTTTGCAAGTTATTCGAGCTATTTTCTGAGTAAGTTTGGCAGCCATAGTCTCCATTATTGTTTATATGGGAACTGTTCGGTTTTGAGACATTTTGGGACTGTTTTTTGAAAGCTACAGCCAACCACATTTTCTTGAGGGTTTTAATCAGCATATATTAAAAAAGTGCCTCTTCTAAGAGGCTACAACTTCACCCAAAAGGGGCGCCCTTGTCCAAGAGAGCTTCCCATTCCGGATTTTGGTGGGAGAAGTGTAGTGTACCAACACTCTGCTGATTTGTTTTCACTATGTTCGTAGGTCTGATTTTGTTTCAGTTTGTGTTTTTTTTCTTGTCTTTGAGTTTGTTTGCCAATAACGTTAAAATGGTACCACAAAGCATATGCATAAAGTTGGAAACTTCTAATAAACTAATCTACTGAAAATCACTCAAGTAATTACTCAATTTAATAGTCAAAGATGCTTTCTTCATTACATAATAGATCACATAAAATAGATGGCTTACATCAGATTTTAAAAGATACATCTTATGCCATAATTTTTACTTACAGCTATACAAGCACTGTGAATAGTGACTTGCTATAGTACCCACCCCTAAAGAAATGCACACAACTCTTGGAAGACGAACTTCTCCCAACCAAATCCAACATGGGAAGCCTTCTAGGACAAAGGCGCCCCCTTTAGGAAAGATAGCAGCCACCAAGGAGAGGCGTCCTTTTTCCTTTTGCTGGTTGAAACCCTCATAAAAAGGCAACTAGCTGTAGCTCTTCACAAACATCCCCAAAACGCTTCAAAAGCGAACAGCTCCCGTGCAAATGTGAATGGAGTCTATGGCAGTCCAAACCATAGTTGAAAAACTCGGACTCGGCAATAACTCGGCAAACCCAAATTTTTTAAAAACTCGGGACACGGCAAAATCTCGGGGAAAAACTCGGCAATAACTCGGCAAATTTATCGAACATTTGAATATACACAATTTTTTAAAATATTCTTAAATAAACTAAATTTTTAGAATATATTACTAATTTCATCATATATAAATGAAAATTAGAGTTTAAAATCTTAATGCATATCAATCATCAATGTATCATAGACCAAAAAAATAAGCTCAACTTTTCAATACATATCAACTTTCGTATAAAAATCGCAAATTTGCAATTATAAAAAATAATAATGGCCTATAACATATTGTCAAAATATAATAATATAACAAAATGAAAAATTAAAATATAATCTAATACAATAACATATTGCAAAAAAATTTATATTGCAACGGAGGTATTAAAAAAATCCCATAATAAAAATAAATTTACTTGCCAGTTAAAATAAAATCAATTGCTAAGTATAAAACAAAGGAAAAAATCGCGTTTAATATTTATGAAGAAAATCGGACATTTTAGAAATGGCGAAATAAAAAACCGGGAAAAAAATCGCGTTTATTAATTGAGTTGCAAAAAATCGTATTTTTAGAAATAGTAGAAATCGGAATAAAAAACTAGAAAAAAAGCCCTGTAAGTCTGTATCCTTGCGTGCCCTAGTCGCGCGCCCTGCTCTCTGTTTTTAAACCCTTCCTGCATTTTTCGCGAATGAAAAATAAGAGAAAAGTCACGTGTTTTTTTTCTTTATACCTAAAACCTAATCCCGTTTTTCTTGGACGCGTTTTTCAACTGATAATCGCATGTTTTGGCGCTTAAACCTGCAAAAAATCGCTGTGCGTTTTTGGATTAATCGTCTGCGAGTTTTGACGCGATTTACTCGCCACCACTGATGGCACACTAGTAACTGCGAGTTACGTGATTTTTGAGCACGTTTTTCATCTATGGTCCAAACCCCCTTTGAAAATGGCTCGAATAACCTGCAATCAACAACTTATGACTCCAAATAAAGCAACCAAAAACTGACCAGCAACCTTAAGGTGGTGTTTCACACCCTCAAGCAACTCAAGAACGAAGAACTAAGCCCCACCAGGCTCACCCACTGCAAGAAATCAGGAAACCCTAGCCTCCTTCTTCCTCCAAAGCAACACTTCCAAGTTTTCAACAAGCAAAATCATCAATGCATGAAGAGGGTCGAACTTTCTCTCTTCATATATATAATTTAACATTGAAATCACTATTCATTAAAGTGAGCACTATTCACTTAAGTTATTTCTTTTTCCACTTTAGCAATGAATAGTAACTGCAAAATATAAAGTGACCCCATCATTTTAAAGACACATGGTCCCTAGGCCAAGGATGGTGAAATAAAAGGTGAGTATCATTAATTTAAGCACAAGTATCATGCCAAACGTAACAATTCACCCCGCCACCATACTCCAGAGATCAACACTGAGATTTGACGACCAAGTGCCCGTCCAAGAAACCCTCTATCCAGAACTATTAGCCTACGAGGGTCAGGAAAAATAGGCTAATCCCCAATTCTGATGCTCGTGAAAAAAAGGAGACATTACAAGAAGCTTGGCTTACGAAAGTAGTGTGCAATACATTGGGGCGGGTACTGTAGCAAGTTACTATTCACAGTGTTGTATGGTTGTAAGTTAAAGTATGGATTATGATATTGTTAGTTTTAAATCTGATGTACGTTATATGTTGTATGCAACTTATTATGTAATGATGAAATTATATTTGGCCACTAAATTGAACAATGTACTCAAGTTGTTTCAGTAGCTTAGTTTATTTGAGTTTCTGTTGTATGTATATGCTTTTTAGTACCATTCTAGCATTTTGGCAAACAAACTCGAAAACAAGAAGGAAGAAGTTAAACTGAAACAAAATCAGACCTACAAACTCAGTGAAAAACAAATCAGCAGAGTGGTGGAACACTACAGTGGTATCAGAGCGGTTTCTTGCCAACCTGTTGGGTGAGTATCAGCTACAAAGGTTTCAATTGAACAACATGGTTATTTCCCAAAAGCAGTGGGATAAGAATATGGAAAAGCTTAAACAAAGCTTGAAAGAGTTGGATGAAAATCAGAAAAGGATGAATGAATTGATTTCAGACCCTACAAAATTAGACAGAGCAGTACGGTATATGGCTTCCATTTTTAAGAGGTCTACATCACAAAACGAAGCGAAGAAGAAACAAGAGGTCACTATAGTATCCAAAAGCCTCTATGATGAATTCTCAGCAGTTAATGACCAGCATACAGTTGATCCTATGGAGAGCAAAAATCAGACCTTAGAAGATCTACTTGTTGATGATGAAGTTGAAATTTCTAAGGCAGCTGTAGGGGAAAAGTACTTGAGTCCTTTTGAAGATGAATTAGAGTTAGAACACGAGGGCGATGGGCCTAAACAAAATACTGCAAGTAACTTTCATATTTCTAATAATCCACTTTTTGAGATAGA
Organism: Sequoiadendron giganteum; assembly: GCA_007115665.2. Classification (NCBI taxonomy): domain Eukaryota; kingdom Viridiplantae; phylum Streptophyta; class Pinopsida; order Cupressales; family Cupressaceae; genus Sequoiadendron; species Sequoiadendron giganteum. The sequence goes on along the minus strand of CM021102.1, from coordinate 438,131,793 downwards.
AGCTGATATGTCCTATGTTAACCCACTTTATGAGGTAGAGTTGCAGGATGATCATGTTGAGGGACATGCGCATGAAGAAAGGGCTCCATATGAAACCAATGAGGGTTTTGAGCTCCCTAAATTTTCTATATCCGAAATTGCTGATGAGATTTTTTATCATTTTGAAGATGCCAATTCAGTTTATGTGCAAGGATTGTCAATTCATGAATCACACAGGTCTGATTTGCAAGATCAAAGGCACGAGCTATCATGTGATTCCAGTGTTGTTAGTGATGAGCCATTGACAGAGGTTGGAGCATTTTACCAAGATTGCATAGTGAGGAGTACCCATCACTTCTCCTTTAGTCCACACATGGAGGATTGGTTGACGCATCGGTGTGGATTGGCTCAGAGTGTATGCCATCCATTTTGGGAGGGAGAGTTACCATCTTCAATAGATGGAACTAGTGGCTGCAAGTACCCGACTCAGTTGTTGGCGAGTGAGCGCTTGCAAAATCGGTATTTAGTTTTCCATCATGCTAATGTGTATCCAACAAGGTTTGCTGCTTCTTTGTCTCAGAGACTACTTGTGGATACATGGTTACAGAGGGATTATAATGTCAGCAGGCATGATGGCACAAGTGGATATCACATCCATGAGAGTTTAGCGGAGGTTATGGAGAGATGTTGCGTAGCAGATACTTCTAGATATTCTTACCTCCTCATGATGGATGGATGTGACTTCTGTTTATTTTGGGATCCAAGTGGAGATAGAGTTAGCATGGTCGTTTGGATGGGTCCCAGTGTATTGCCTCACCACTTCTAGTATGGTGGAGTTAGGATCAGCATTGAGAGCATCTTGAATAACACCCAACGGAAACTCACGCCTTCACAACAAAGATTAGCTCGTAGCATGCAGCAGTACAAAGATAACATTTCAAGACGAACCTTAACACGAAGCAAGATTGAGAGACTTGGTGTTGTATCCAAAGGTCTCTATGATGTGTTTGGGTTAAAAGATGATAAGTCAACAGAGAATTACATACAATCTACGGATGGACATGGAATTGAAATTGAAGTGGTGGGCGATAAGGAAATTTTACATCATGATAATAGTATAGTGGAGCCACAGAATGATGTTCACAACATTTCGGAAGTTGTTATCAGCATTGCTAACAATTCTGATTTTCATGATGACAGTGATAAGACTTTGCAACAGCATGAGACAACGGTGGCTACACATGTGCAAGATGCTACTATTGAGTTGTTACATGAAAATACTCAGGAATTGGGTACTAATAGTGCAGTATTTGGCGTGGATTCATGTCATGGTGAGTCTGATTTTCCAGATCAGGCCTTAGAGAACAAGTTTGATGATTCATGGGTTGACATAGAATCACAGGATCGTGAGTTGGATGGTGATACAGTTACATTGGAAGAGGGAGTGTGTGAAGATATTGTCATATCAGCAGCTTCTACCTTACCCGATGAGCCATCCGTTGAGGTACATAACAGCAGTACCTTAGTGGTTGATGTGTGCACTAAGGATAGCACACATGATGTTGCTGATCATGAGGTGAGTGATGAGGATTCAGCCTCTTACTATAGTGCAGATTTGGGTGGGAATGATGAGACACAGAAGCATCACCATCTAGCGGGACAGTTGAAGGTTAGTGATAATATGATTGTTACAGCTTTGGAGCATTTTGATGTTGCTTGATAGATGTTGGCAACCTATGGTTGGAGTACTCCAATGACAAATGGGCACAGTGATAGTAGTTTTTCATTTGCGGAGTTTCATGCACTTCAAGAGGCAGTTGGAATTATGAAACAGAATTACCTTCAGCTACTTGCCGACAGAGATTTCCTTCTCGAGTGGGGTTGCATCTGTCATAAGCCATTAAAGGGAAAAGAAGAGGAGGTTGATGAGCTCATTTATGAGCTAGAGAGGACTATGGATTCTTTGAAGAGCACTCAATTGGCCCTTCAACAATCACAGTCACTAGACGAGGAGCTTACCATGGTATCAAGTTTGGCACAGTCTTCACCCTCTTCCGATATAGTTCAGGTTTCCATGGCAGCAGTTGGTGAAGCACATATATCCACGGATTGTGGTTGTGAGCAGATTGAGGATGTGGTTACTACATCCATCACGGTTTTAGGTGCAGTTGATACAAATGGGATAAGTGCATTGGTTGGGAAATGCAGAGAACCATGTGTTGCACCAGGTTCTCCTGAGTTTAGTCCCATGACAGGTGATGTAGAACAAATCATCGATAGCTCTTGTGACATGGAAGTTGACTCACCAGAAAGTTATGTGTCAACTCACAACACTACTTCATCCACTTCACAGGAGATATGCAGAGCAACATCTAGTTGGGAGATTGGTTCTTATGTCGATTTGTTCCCCTCTCCTGGAAGCAAATCAGTCATTTCATTCCATACAGTTGATTATGATTGGCAGCTTGATGAGCCAATTCTGGAGTACAATTCAATGTATTGTTCCAGGGACTTAGAGTTGGATGATTCAGATCCGCACAGAGTGATTGCGCAGTTTGTGGATAATCCCTTATTTGAGTTTGATGGAGGTTCGATCTATGATAATCCACTCTTTGAGCTAGAAGTTGATCGAGCTAGAAGTTGATCATACTCCTGATACTAGTTCAGGGTTGAGCGATAATCGCAGTGTTTGGGATAGTCCTAGTGCATCGGGATTCCAAACAGGGCTCACAGAGGAGTTTAATAGTGTGTACAAGGTGAGGAATGCTTACAGTTTAACCTTTGATCCACTTGTACATGACTCGTATTCAATGCATAATCCTTATGCGCAAGGTGATTTTCTTGGTGCACTCAAGGGGAGTAACTCCTTACTATGTCCAGAGTTACCATCTTCAGAAGATGGGACTTGAGGCTGCAAGTACTTGACTCAGTTGTTTGTAGGGGATTACTTGCAAGGACAACAGTCAGTTATCCATCGTGTTGATATGTATCTGTTAGGGTTTGCTACTTTAATACCACAGGAACTTCATACGGATACATGGTTACGGGGTGATTACGGTGCCAGCGGACATGATGGTTTGATTGGTTATCACTTCCATGGGTGTTTTGGAGAGACTGTAGAGAGATGTGTTGCGGATGTTTCCAGATATTTTTGTCTCTTCATGACAGATGGATGTGAGTTCAGATTATATAGAGATCCAGGTGGTGACAGGACTGACACTGCAATTGGATGGGTTCCGACAGGTTGCTTCACCATTTGTCAGCATCGTGAAGTTGTGATCAGATTTGCGCAGAGGAAGTTAGAGGTTATCAGACATGGCAGATTTCCATTCTGGAGTTGGGATCCAGGGATATTTGGCGCAGTTGCGTTTATGTTGGTGCTTCCGGAGTTAGTTAGCGATGCATGGGACATTTTACAGTTCTTCTTTGGGGCCTTCCATGGAGTGAGGTTACTTTGCAGTAGAGATTGCTTGGGGACAAGCAATTTCAGGGAGGGCGGATTGTAATGTCCCCTTTTTCACGAGCATCAGAGTTGGGGATTAGCCTATTTTCCTGACCCTCGTAGGCTAATAGTTCTGGATAGAGGGTTTCGTGGACGGGCACTTGGTCGTCAATTTGCAGTATGGATCTCCGATGTATGGTGGCAGGGTGAATTGTGGCGTTTGGCATGATACTTATGCTTAAATTTATGAAACTCACCTATAATTTCACCATCCTCGGCCTAGGGACCATGTGTCTTCAAAAGGAAGGGGTCACTTTATATTTTTCAATTACTATTCATTCATAAAGTAAAAATGTTATAACTTAAGTGAATAGTGCTCACTTTAATGAATAGTGTTTTAATTGTAAAATTATAAATATCATGAGAGAAAGTTCGACCCTCTTCATGCATGAGATGATTTTGCTTGGTGAACTTGGGAGTGTGGCTTTGGAGGAAGGAGGCTAGGGTTTCCTGATTTCTTGTAGTGGGTAAGCCTGGTGGGGCTTTGTTCTTCGTTTTTGAGCTACTTGAGGGTGTGAAACACCACCTTAAGGTTGTTGGTCAGTTTTTGGTTGCTTCATTCTGGAGACACAAGTTGCTGTTTGCAAGTTATTCGAGCTATTTTCTGAGTAAGTTTGGCAGCCATAGTCTCCATTATTGTTTATATGGGAACTGTTCAGTTTTGAGACATTTTGGGACTGTTTTTTGAAAGCTACAGCCAACCGCATTTTCTTGAGGGTTTTAATCAGCATATATTAAAAAGCGCCTCTTCTAAGAGGCTGCAACTTCACCCAAAAGGGGCGCCCTTGTCCAAGAGAGCTTCCCATTCCAAATTTTGGTGGGGGAAGCTTGGCTTACGAAAGTAGTGTGCAATACATTGGGGCGGGTACTGTAACAAGTTACTATTCACAGTGTTGTATGGCTGTAAGTTAAAGTATGGATTATGATATAGTTAGCTTTAAATCTGATGTACGTTATATGTTGTATGCAACTTATTATGTAATGATGAAATCATATTTGGCCACTAAATTGAACAATGTACTCAAGTTGTTTCAGTAGCTTAGTTTATTTGAGTTTATGTTGTATGTATATGCTTTTTAGTACCATTCTAGCATTTTGGCAAACAAACTCGAAAACAAGAAGGAAGAAGTTAAACTTAAACAAAATCAGACCTACAAACTCAGTGAAAAACAAATCAGCAGAGTGGTGGAACACTACAGTTTTGCCAAAAAAACATCTTTTTTATCTCCAACTCTATTTAAGAAAGCTTTGAGCATTCATTCTTCATAATTTGCAGGTTATCTTTCAGAGGAAGAAACATAGAATTTTCTTCTCATCAAGATTCGGAGGCTCAAACGAAGTGCTTTTTCAGTGTTCTTCATGGATTTGAGATTGGGAAGCATAGAAGCACGCTTTTGCGTGGTCTATTTTTCTAGCGCATCACATTTTAGAAACAGTTTGTCATAATTTTCAAATTTCATTGATCTAGGTCCACTTGCCTTTTACTCCTCTTGAAAATTGGAAAATTATATATTTTAAAGAAAAAATCTACTTTTTCGTGCATGTTCAAGAAATCCTGAGATTTTTCAAAATCTGACAATCTGGGTCTCTTCAGAACAAGATTGTCTACAAAACCCAGACCTTAGCTTTTTTGGAAAATTTGCATGTCAGCCCCTTTTTTTAGGAGATCTTGCTTTTTAGGGAAAAACTCAAATCTTTCAAAATCTAACGATCTGGGTCTCTTCAAAACAAAATTATTTACAAAACCCAGACCTCGGCTTTTTTCAGAAAATCTGCTTTTTTGAAGAAAAATTAGCAACCTATTTTTAGCATTTTGTTCAAAACTTTTCCAAACATAGACGTTTTCATAGTCAAAATTGAAATTTTTCAACATGCAATACTCTCCAACAGAAATCAAAACCAAATCAATGTTGCTCTACAATTTCCTAAAAACATTCAAAACCAACTTACATCATGTGTTTCTAGTGTTTGATTTTCGTGCTTTGGAAGCCGCAAGAAACATTGTAGTCAAGAATCTTGATCATTCTGAGTTGTTAGCAACAGCTTTTATCCCCATCTTAGTGCAGAGCCTTGAATTCGTAATTGCTTGTGTCAAGCATTACAATCCAACTTCACGAGAAATCATATCAACGAATGGGCATATTATTTGCAATCTCAAGCCGAAAGATATTGAGAAATGTTTTGCAATGCCACCATGGACAAAAAATTTCATCGTATCTATTGAAGAATGTGAAAAGGTGCAGTATGCGCAAAAGGACAAGTGTCGAAAAAGAAAGGCTCTGAAGTGGCTAAAAGAGAAGCAAAATATTTGCGAAGGAATATTGGGCGTGGTGAGTTTAGGGAGGAATTTGCAGTCATGATTACTTTGCTCAATCGAATCATAGGTCAAGCAGAGGCCAATAAATTTCAGCCTTGGATATTTTACATCATTTCCCAAATTATTGCTAGAGAAAAACACTATGATTGGTCAGCATTGATCAGTGATAATCTCCACCATCATATGATAGAGTTATTCAAGGCCCATGAATTCCACATGATATCTTACCTCGTATATCGAATGGCCTTTCAAGGCAAGTTTAGAGGTTTGAATATAATTGGAACTTTGGATGTTCAACATGTGTATAAACATTACCCGCAATTGGTATTTTCATAATCTGAGAGGTATTACAAGCAAGTGAATGTTGTATTCCTGATGCATACGGTGCGAGATCTTGATGATGAGTTGCATATAATAATTTCGAAAGATCCCTGATTGGCAATGGCGGAGTGGGCTGATTGGTTTATCCAATTCCCCACGTTCTCCTACATAAAAGTATATGGCTTCTCAGGTGATCTAGTCATGCTACCTAGATATCCAATAGATTAGGTCGTGTTCATGAAATTTCTAAGGCAAGTACACGAAGTGCATACATTTTTGCGCAACCGACATAAGCCTTCATTTAGTTTCCTATATGAGATGAACATATACAAATGTAGATCAGCAATTGATGCTAAGTTGATGAGTGATGAAATGTCAAAGTTTGGTCTCAAGCTTTTCAAACAGAGGCATTGATATGATCCTCGTGGTGTCTTTGCAGCCCGTCTTGGTCAGAATCATGGACATGTGCCTACAGTTGAAGATTTCTAGACTATTTGTGATGATGAGTTCGAAGTGCACAAGCGCAATTACAACAGACTTACCGTTCAGCAAATGGTTCATTTCTTATCAGACAATGTACAAGGTCTTTCAGATGATGATGGGGAAGTCCTACTTCCCATGTATTCCTGAGATTAGGTCGATCAATGGCCACTTCCACAAGTTAATTGGTTTGACAAAAAGAAGACCTCAATTGAGGAAAGAACAAGCCGAATTGTCAAGAACAGTAAGATATTCTTGAGCAGTAAAAGGACACGAAAGGTAGCTATTCCAGTTACAGAGCCGCCAACAGTTCATTCATGTCTACCTTCTTCTTCTAAATCAAAACCGAGAGTGAAAGCTATCAGAAATCCTCCAGAAGGTACAAAGATTAGCAAAATAATGAAGAGCTTAAAGGAAAAGGTGAATAAGTAGAAAGAGCTAGCAGATGCATCAGAAGTTCCAAATGAATCAGCACCACGAGTTGAAGCCAAGCCTTCATCTCTTGAGCTTTCGTCATCATAAAAACCTTCATCTCATGAGCTTTCATCATCACTAAAGCCTTCTTATAGATTCGGAAGTTGATTCACCAGTTCGCAACGTCTCAACACCTATTGATCCATCAGGAGTTGCTGGAGTTGGAACCGATCCTCCCAAAGAAGTTAGTAGAGACTCCTCATCTTGGCTTGAGAACTTGTTGGGTAGGAAGAGGAGGAAGCCTTCTTATCAGTTGAACTTTGCAGAACTTGATAGCGTCTACCAAGACACACCAGAGAAGAAACTTAAGAAGCAAGTTCATATGAAGAAGAATTATGATGGTGAGATTATCATTGAGATTGCTACACCTCCGGAAGACAAGAACGTTGATGAGGTTGAGATTGATGACTTCAAGGTTGTCAAAGCCAATCTCAATAGAAGCACCCAGCATACTGATGTGAATCTCTTTGAGGTTGCAGCAAATAATCTGAAGGAATGAGTGCTCAAGGATGGAGAAGATAAGGCAGCCCTCAAGGCTGAGGTTCGACAACTGCAGCAATATGTTTCCAATCTCCTTCATGGTACTTCACAGGCTACTTTGTTGCTTCCAAAAATTATGGAGTCACCTGCAAATCAACATCAGCTGAGTCAATTGGTCATATACAAAAAACATATGAGAGATTGGGTAAAAGAATTCATCACCAGGGGCAGATTTATACTTGCGGAGATGTACCAATTGAGGAATAACGCCCATGATGTGAATCTCTTTGAGGTTGCAGCAGATAATCTGAAGGAACGAGTGCTCAAGGATGGAGAAGATAAGGCAGCCCTCAAGGCTGAGATTTGACAACTGCAGCAATATGTTTCCAATCTCCTTCATGGTACTTCACAGGCTACTTTGTTGCTTCCACAAATTCTGGAGTCACCTGCAAATGAACATCAGTTGAATCAATTGGTCATATACAAAAAACATATGAGAGATTGGGTAAAAGAATTCATCACCAGGGGCAGATTTATACTTGCGGAGATGTACCAATTGACGAATAACGTCCATGATCTTCGCTCAGGGATTAATGAGTTTGAGCAGAATATAGCGAAAATGAAACCAAGAGATGAGATCATCATTTCTGACTTGAGGATGGCTTATGATTCAGTCATTACAGAAGAACACAAGAAGAAGTTTTTTGCTTGGAAAGAACAACACCTCTTCAAAGTAAAAACCTATGGAGGAATATCTGTAGAATTGACTGAATATAGACAAAAGGTTGCTAATACCCTCAAGTTCATAAGCACATTTGTCTCACAGATCCCTTGTTCATACCGTCATGAAGATGGAACTTACTTTGATCTCGGTGAAGTACAAATAGAATTTCAGAATCTTGTTCGTGGCAATTTTAGTGGTGATCCTGTTGTCAGCAAGATGGATCATGTCATCGTGACGTCAACAAAATTTGATAAAGAAGATGAAGAGGTAAAAGAATCTCTAAGTTTGATCGTAGATGGTGAAGAGATGCTGGAAAAACAGTATGTTGTTCTAGATAGTATCAGTGTTCTTGATGAAGAGAAAGTTAACGGATTTTTGGAGCATGTGGTTTCCCAAGTTATCGGTGAGTGAGCCACCAGTTGGAGCATGCAATGTTTCCTAAGAATGGAATTAAAAGAAGCAAGTAACTCAACACCTTTTCGAGTTTAACTTGTTGTTCTCATTCATGCATATCTATTCTTTGGAAATATCAATGTATAGTTGGAGCTTTTTTAAGTTAACTGATTGTAGACTAGTTGTTAACTGTTAGTTATCTTTTGTCTAGTCTTAGAAATAAAGCTTGCATGTTCGCAAGTCTAGTTGTTAAAAACAAGGAGATTTTAGGGCTCCCTACTCCTTGTTTGTGTATAAATAAGGGCAGCCTTGCCCATTTATTTTTAACCATTGTTGTGATAACAAATTGTTGAGCCTACTTTTGCCTACAACTTTGTTATTCAGTGTCTGTTCAACTTTGTCAAGTGTAATCTGGTTTGATCGCATATCGTAAGCCCGTCTTTGCTACAATCTACTATCCCAAAAGTGTATTTGTTGTTAGAAATTGAGGAAGGAAATCTCATGCCTATTTTTCTCTAATCTACTATCTCAATCTATTTCAGTACTTTTGTTTCATGTTTTGCTTTCATGATCTTTAGTTCAACTTACATCTAATAAGTACAATGAGTCTTTCAGTGCGTTCTAGAAGCGAGTTTATTTAAGATTTTGTGTTAAATCAAATCATTCCTTGTTTACTTCTGATTCTCAGGCTCTAAATTTACTTGAGTTATAAGAAGCGTCTTTAGAGTAGGCCTAGTTGTAGTTGAAGTTCTAGAAAAGACTAAACCTCAGCTACGACACAAAGACTTTTATAACCTTGTTCTCTTAGCTGAGAATAAAAAGATTGGCAGTAGTTTAGTATTTATTTTTAAGCATAATCAGCAAAGAGGGAACTTCCCCTCCTAATTTGAAGAGCAATCTAACTATGCATAGTTGTTCGTTTCTAATCAGCATTCCAAAGGTGCGAATTGAAACGCCAACAACTCGTTACCATGAATCATATCCTACCAAGGTATCTCAGTGAAGCCGATGCCTGCAAATTCATTATCAGATTGCGAACCTGGACATCAAAACAGAAAATCTACTCAACCAAAAACAATAAGACTCAGCATATCCCCTCATGACACCCAAACATGAAATGAACCAATTACTGTCACAACTCTAAAATTTGCCATCCAGGGAATGCCTTCATTGTCGCCAACTGAAGACATGTCATCGACACTTAATCCACAAGTGTCAATGGAACAGTTCCGAACACACCGACATACCCAACTTACTGCAATCAAGAAGGCATCATCTGAAGATATGCATATCAACATCATGAAACGATTGCAATAACCATCACTCACCCAAGTGGAAGTGGAAACTAATTGAACTAAACCCGGAAGATCTCCCACAACCGACAACACCATAGCCTACAAGAGCTCAAAATCTATTTGCCCATTGATTGAAATCACTATCAACAACGTGGAAAGACAAGGGCAGCAATAATCAATATGAAATCCCTCTGAAAACATAGGGGTTGTGAGTATGGAAGTAGTCGAAAAGTCATTTCCTATGACTAGACCATCTTTTCCAATCAATGCAAACCACCAAACATTCCACTGCAGGACTGGAAATTCATACAAACTCATTTGTGTGTCAAGAACTGAAGTCTTGTGTAAGCTGATTGGAAAGTGAACAGTGGTAACCACTCAAAAAATTTGCCCACAACTCCAATCCCGACTCAACACCTCATTGTTGGAAACTGTACCTGGGTCACAAATCCTAAGATCAACTCCAATCTCCTCACTGAAATCAGAAAAATCTCCATTATCCAACTCGAAAAGTGGATTGGCAAATGTCAAATCAGCACTCATCCCAAGAAGTGGGTTATCAATCAACTGAAAATTATCATCATGCTCAAACCAATCCTCCTGCTCATCCAAACTCCCATTTTTTGATTTCTTGGGACAATGTAATAAATCAAACTCCTCATGAATGCAATCAAGTTTTCCCCCTACTTGTTTCTTTACAATTGCCCTTCCCCTGTTTTGTTCAACAACCAAAATCTGATTTTCTACTTCTAGAAGAGACATTTGAACATTCTACAAGGAATCCTTAGCTGCACTAAGCCCCAATGTAAGCTCATCGACCTTAACCTTGGTTTCATTGTATAAATTTAATGCCTCATCTGCAATCTCGGTAGCCATATCTCTGTCATGGATCATGTGCAAGTAGGTTGTTTTAACTTCCTCCATAGTGTTCTTTCTTATTTGCAAATCAATAAGGGAAATATTAAGCTCGTTTTGACCTCTTGGTGCATTTTGAATTATGTTTTCCACATGCCTATGTGTACTATCCATTCTAGATAGAACTTGCACTTCATTCTCAAAAGATACCACAAATTTATTCTTCCAACTTTCCTTATGAACTTCAAGTTCTTGCAATTTTAATGCACTGCTGTTATGATGCATGCAAAAATCAGAACTTCCTTCATACCTGTCACCAATGTCTCCGTGGCTGTCCCAAATCTCATAAACCTCTTCTTTACCATCTTGATGAAAATGTTCAGCATTAGATTGGGGATCCAAATCAACAAGCCCGCTATATCTTCACTCAAAATCAACACCATGCAATAATAAATCAGATTTTTCTTTCTCAAGAAGAGTTGTCTCTCTAAATAGGTCACTCTCCAACTTAGTAGTATTGGATTCATCATAGCCATTCCTCTCCATAGACTTGGTTTGGAAGTCACACCCCAAGCCACCTGAGTTACCATCATTGGAAAGAGGTAAGAGAACATCAAAAGCTGATTTGAAGACATCATCATTTTTGCTTTCACCATGCCCTTCATCTGAAATTACATTAGTGAACTCATCACAACCAATTGCTCCATTAGAATTGTCACGGAAGTCATAGACTTAAAATCACCATCGGATGAATCCGAAATAGGATCCAAGACTGTTTTTGTGTCCTTTCCTTCATGTGCAATCTCATCCACAATAGCTGCATGCATGTCCCAAGAATCACTTTGAGGCTTTGTCACATAGTCCTCATGAGTCAAAGCACCATCTCCAGTTGAATGTTCTGTTATGGACTCCTCATCATCCATGAAAAATTTCAGCTTCTTTACACACCGACTAATCACCCTTTGAGCTAATTCCTCTTTAACTAAAAGGATTCCATGAATCCCCTTCTTCTTGTTAGCTGGTAGGATAGAAAAAAGAGAATGAGGCACATCATCACTCTCATTGATAGTTAGAACCATAATAGCTTGCATGGCAGCAATAATATCGTCATTATGTTCTTCCTTGATTGTAGCAAGGAAGTGGTGAAACATGTTGAGGATCAAATCATGCAATTCCAAACCTAGCATAAGGTTACTCAATCTGATATCTGCAAGTGTTTTGAGTATTGCAACCCTTCTAGAAAAGTGAAGACCGTTGATATCACCCAAATCCTGGAAACTATCCACCATCAATTGTATTACCTCTTTCATTGTGTCATCATCATAAGGAACTTCAAGTGTTAATATTCTCAAGACCTCACTCAAACAAAAAGTAAACATCAATCTTATCTCATCATCTGTATGTCTCAACCACTTGTGTTGACCCAAAGAAGTCACTATAGGAACAAGAGCTATCTGCAACAAATCAAAAGGTGACTGCTCAACAAGGCTCAAACATTCTTCTACTCTTTTCAAAGTGACCAAAGCATCATCCCTTTGAGATAGACTACTGAGTTTACTACCTGATTCGTAGAGTAATCTTGCTAACCACTTTTTTATCTTCGGTTGCCACGCTACAAATTGAAAGTCAATTTCCTAAAAAAACTCGGAGGTTGGCAGAAACTATAGCTCTAATACCACTGTAAAATACCCTTCCCGGATGATGGTGTTTTTGCGATTGTTTCAGTTTGTTAGATTTTCCGTTTTGACAAATATATTTCATTACAATGCAAATGATAAACAATATTCAAATGAAATACTTGCACAGACTTAACAATCAGACTTTTATAGCTTCATTCCTTTTGTACTAAACTAACATCCATTGAAGCAAATGCAAATGTAAGCTACAGATTTAAGCTTCTCAATCAAAATAATGACAAGGTACAGATTACAAGGTCTAGCACTCAACACTATGCAACATCATAACATACTTATCACTTTATTACAACCCAGATTGTGACAGTGAACTCAAATGACTTACAATTCTTAGATTGTCTAATCAACATTACAACAGTCCATATAGTCTATGACAGCCTAGTTTGCTTGCAACTAAGCACAACTTGCTCTCATTATAGTTTGTATACATCAAAGGACAAAGTGATACAATATTGTTCAAACCTGGAACTGCACATATGAAATATCCCCCTTAGTTTTTTCCCAATTTTTTCCACATAAACTTCACCCATTAGCATTAGCCCAATGAAATTTAAGCAAATTGGAAGTAACCCTTCACTTTCTAATCACCCGGATCTTGAAGTGGGCAAGGTGAGAGCATATGGTGTAAGGGGATCTGATTACAATATGAAATGCCTAGAAGTACAAATTATTGGCAGCAAGCCAACCAATTGTGAAAATGTAAATACTAGGCAGCAAAGCCAGTGTCTTCCACTTTTCAACGGGCTACTGGAAAGTAAATGAAAGCAAAGAACTTGGCAGCATAGCCAGCCACTTCCACTTTTCAACAGATAACAAAAAGTAAAGTAAAACTCAGCCACTTCTTCAAGGGCAATGAAATACAAAATACCAAAACGAAAGAGCTGATTAGTACTACTAGATCAGCGATTACAAAATGATATCTAACACAACATATCATGTGAGAATTCAAACAACAATAAAGACCAAGTGTTAGGAGTTCATCTCTAAACAATATAATGACGAGGCATCATGAAAATATGAAATTATGACAAAGATACCAAGTCTGATATGAAAGAGCAACGGTCTGATTTTTCTGATCAGCAAGCTTGAAACACCCTCAATCGCTCGCATCTCACCAACCACAACTCCGAATCACCTCAAACTTGTTGCAAATGATGCATAGAAGCTAGGCGTCCCAATTCCAACTGAGAAAGTCCCTGAAAACTAGCAACCAAACTCCAACACAATTTCCAATACACCACAGGCAAATGGTACAGCCCTCTAAGGAGGTTGACCCACTAGTAAAAATCAGACGCACCACCAAAAAATCTGAAACTCCAGGCAAATGGTTGCCTAGGAGCTAAGAAAACAAAGAGGCAATACCCACAAAATTCGTCCAACTCCTCAAGAAGACATGAGCATAAACGTGGGTCAGCTAGGTCTGAAGAAGCACTCCAAAAAATCACCAAACAGCAACGAACACACCAAAAACTGCCTTCAGAAGACATCAAAAGCACACCAAACTGAAAACGCAGATCAAGCCATCACCATTGAAGCTCAATCTGCAACCTATGAATGAAGAAGCAGTCACTGATCAGCTAGGAGTTGTCTTTCAAACTCAAAACTGAGAAGAGCTAAGAGGCGTCTCAACCTCGAAGCAAGAGTTTGAACCAATTTCGGCAACACTTCATTATGATAGAAAATGGATAACCAAATGAGAGGGAGAATGTTGTATTTAGGCTTCAAGCCCAAGAATTCAAATCTCCTTTTCCCACCAGAATGGGATGCCCAAATATGAGGAATAAAATAATAGTTATTAAAACTCATCTGCTTGTGTATTTTGGTGTCCACTTTACCTTAGCATAAAATATAACTTAAAAAGTATTTATCTCCAACTTGGGCGTCCAAAAATGAAGCCCACCTTTTAAAATCAACTTAAGTCATAACGCCTAGTCAAGGGGGTCCAAAAGCAACAATAAAATATAATATGACTTAAGTTATCAACTTTCCTTTTTTGACTCCAAGAAAGCTAGAGAAGCCTCTGCCAAGCCTGCATTGCCAGAAATAGTAACTGAGTGTTGAACTACTGCCAAACCACGTTGCCAAAAATAGCACTTACTATAAATAGCATGCCGCTAAAAATAGTGACTCCAATCACCGTTTAAGCACATTTCGGGTAGCCATCGTAACTTACTAAAAATAGCAAGTCCAGAAATGATCACTAATCAACATGCATGTGACACCCCCCTGAAGCTTTTTGAAAACCCAAACAGACCCAAAAAACAAACTGGCAACTCATGCATGCATCCCCTAAAAACTCATAAAGATAACTCCCAAAAAATAGGAAACCCTAATTTTGCCTCCGACTAGCCTACGGGCCTCTGAAATAGGCTAACGGTCTCAGAAAGGACTAGTGCTGAGAAGGGGAGATTACAACGTAAGTCTACAAAATGGACAATAATAGCTTGAACAAAGTCTGAAACCTTGAAATATGCCCACGAATAGCTTCTACAAATTCATACGGCTTACATGCATGCATTATACAATCTCCAAATCTCGTGTGAGGAAGATGCAAGCCATGGATAGAGTCAAACTGTTGCGCCTAGGCCTGAAACACTCACACCAACATAGATTAAGCCCACACGCCTTGATACAGGGAGCGCACGACAGGAGAACAAGGGTTTAATATTGTTATCAGCAACCTACGACTTCTTCTATGAAGCTCACAACCAGCCAACTCCACGTATTCGCCTCAGGCCATGTTAGCACTAGACGTCTAGGGTTTGTGAAGACCCACAACCTTCTTACAATCACGCCCAACAAGATATAACCAATGAACTTTCTCAGAAAATGCAGATATGGCGGCCTATATAATATGCAACCCTGCAAACTAGGCGCCACTCTAAGCCCTCAAGTAAAAAGAAATATACATTGTCTTTCTCCAATGCAAATAAAACATTAACTCATAAATTAATCTTAATACCAGATAAAACATTACCTTGCAAATTTATCTCTGATAATTTGTCTTGTCTAGAAAGACTCACAAATTATCTCAATCGTTCAATCTAGACGTCGAAACACAAATGTGAATCCTGCATGAATCCGCCTCAATCCAACTAGGGGGAATAGTCTCACTATCGAAACCAAATACCCTTAGGGTTTTCATCCTAGGGTTTAGATTCCGGGGAGCTCCTCCAGAACACCAAAATAGAATAATAATGCAACTTAAGCAAATGAGTCCCCAAAGCCTTTTTTTATAATCTCCAATATCAACGCCCTTATGATGGTTGTGCAACCTTTTAATTAATTTTTAAATTCACCTTGTCTCCCTAAGTTGCCAATAAAGTAACTTTATTAAATTAAATAACATTAGTTGAATATTGAACTTAACTTTTAAGTTTAACCTTATTTAAAATGATAACTCATAACGCCTTATGTCACCAAGAAAACATCCGTTTAAGAAATCACTTACTAATTAAAAATAGCAACCCTGCCAACCACCGAGTCGGTGACCAAAATTGACACTTACTATAGATAGTAAGTATGGCTAAATTGTATGAAAACCCACCCAAAAGTGTCAGGTATCTCCAATAAACCCTCTGCACACATTGGCAACACTAAAATACTCCTCTAGTTGACACAATCCTTGAAAGCCAACTCCAACTGCACTGCAAGAGACCTCGAAAATTGGGACATTACACTACTCTTAGGGTTAAAACAAAAAGTGCTACCAAGATGAGTAAGGATCCAATTTATCATGCCTGCACCAAAAACATGGAAGTGAAGTATCACTATTTATCAATGTTGATTCGTAAGAAGACTCTAGATCTTCTTAATTGTCCTACTACTCGCCAAAAAGTTTACGTCTTCACCAAGCTCTCAATCAACTTAAGTTTGAGAAATTTCACAA
>CM021102.1:438022324-438115290 GCA_007115665.2 Sequoiadendron giganteum | reverse complement strand
GCCAACAAGGCATCCGAAACAGAAACTGATTGCTTACTAAAAATAGAAGTGTTCTCCAAGAAATGTGGAGAAAAACCTAGATGGCCAAAAATGCGACAAAGCTCATCACCACCATCCTAAGGGACAAGGAACATCACCACACCACTGGATGCTGAGAAAAACCATCACTGAGCTCTCTAAGAACCTCGGAGCCCAAACTGGAAGCTGATAATAACATCTGAAAGCATCTTATGACTCTTCTAAACCTCCCAAGTTCACTGGTAACATCAATTTACCCCTCTGAATAAAATGTGCTAGACAATTTTTTCTTGGAATTTTCACAACACAACCAACACTAAGCCAACTTATTTGCGTTAGCTCTCCAAAATAATAAGCAAACTAAAAACACTCAACACCAAGAATGTGCCCTAAAACCCGATGTGGATGAGGGGCTAGCATATGGTGGAGATAAATGCTCACTAACTGAAAGTAAATTACACCTGAAAGTAAAGAGGCGGTGAACTAGCCATGAACAATTTCCGCATTTCCACTTTTCAGTGGGGGGAAAAAGACAATAAAACAAACTAATTCATCCGCTACGGCGGGCATCCACTCATGAGTGAGAATTCACCACTTTTCAGTGGGTACAAAGAGAGATTGACAAGTTCTTTTTCCATACTGGCGGTAAACCATCCAGGGGTTACAAATGTGAAAACTTAACACAAGTAAAGCAGTAAAGAAGGACTGAAATAGTACTATTGTTATTGGTCTTACAATGTAGAGAACTAATGCAAATTACAAGTGAATTACAATAGCTTCAAAGCTTAATGAACAAAGATGATCTCCCACTCAAAATCTCTCAATTATTGAAGTTATGAACTGAAATCAAATTCTGAAATAAATCTGATATAAAATCTGCCAATTGAGTTTTCAAAACCAGCAATCAACAACATATCAAAAAGGACAAATCTGTTACCACACTTCACCCAACTTCAATGAGGCTGCAAAGTCTTCAATTCCAATGCTAGCCAACCAAATAACCTGAATTTAAACAATTCAAAGCCACCACCAAAGGGAAAACTCGAGCTTCAATGTAGCTGCAATAGTTACTCTAAGCTTCTAAACCCAGATATGAATTGGAACTTCAAGAAACTGAGCATAGAACAGAGAGTGAAGGTCTGATATAAAGTTTCAATAAACCCAATTCAGACCAGCATGCTAAGACTCCATCGAACTGCTCATATCTTCATCTATGTCTCACCAAAATCAAATGAGACTAAAAAATAAACCTTCTCAAAGGCTAGGCGTCCATGAAAGAACTATTTCAAGACACATACAACGCTGAAATCTGCCCAGCAAACCAATATAAACTTCAAAGACAAGGAACGGCTTAGTAAAGAAGTCAATCTTGTCAAATAAAATGGATACTTGCTCAATAAATCTGCCAATGTACAAATTGAAGAGCCTCTAGCATAGGTTTCATTAGGTCAAATACCCATAAGCAAATAAAAATTCATACAAGAGCAGCATATAAAAATCACCTTCAGCCATGAATGAACCAGCAAGCTCAAAATTAAAAAATACATCAAATTCTCTAACAATGAAGCTCAATGTGCACTTCTGGATGAAGCACACTCTCAATCCACCATCATTTCAGGCCCGAAGAATGGAGTCAAATTGCTAAGCTTCCCCTTAGTCGGGTTCTGAATTCAATCCAGCAACATTTTGTTATAATTTTCCAAAGATCCAAATGAATGAGCAAAGCCTCACTTTTATAGAGTTAGTAATGACCTTTCAAATTCCCAACATTTCCCTCCAAGGGGATGCCTATTCATCTTCTTTGAAATATTTAAATTTTCAAAACACTTTATTCCACCTTATTTAGGTGTCCAAACTTCAAGGCACAACAAACATTATAAAAAATCATTTTAATTTCTCCATGAGGCGTCCACCCTTGAGTACCACCTTTTAACACAACTTCAAATCATTACATTAGGCCAAGGGCCAAGGGGTCAATTTGGAAACATAATATTAATGACTTGAAATAAATCATTTTACCAAAATGTGCCTTAAAAAAGTTGAAAACCAGCTATACTCCCAACTGCTTTGCCCAAAATGGAAACTGAGCTGGCTGTTGATGCTACTACCCAAGATGGCACTGCCAGAAATAGAACTTACTAAAAATAGTAAATTCTAAAAAGTTGCTCAACTCACTTTGCATGTTATATCATTGTGAAGCTCTCTGAAAACCTTGAAAACCCCACTAGACAAGCATCCGAAACTCTAACATGCAAGCCACCAAAAATGCTTTAGAACCCCTATAAAATAGGAAACCCTAATTTAACCTCTGACGAGCCTACAAGCTTTTGGAAATAGGCTATCAGTCACCAAACGGAAAATAGCTAAAATGGGGATATTACACACTAACACTTGCAAGATCTCCAAGCATCCTACAATTTCTCCTTGTATGCAAATCTGAGTTGTAAGTTGCAACTGTGTTATTTATCATTCATTTTTATTCATGCCTATGCGCTCCCTATGGCACGAGATTTATATCATCATCATCATAGCCGTTTGTGGAGGTGGAAACACCAAAACGGGGTTTGACCAAGGCAAGCCCCTATACGGTGCAACCCTTATCCCCTTGTCCTTCTTGTAGGTTACAGGTCTTAAGTTGATTCAAGTGGATTGGAGATTTCACGGCTTCAAAACCCTAGTTCAAGCATTCATGCACCTTTCATCATCAAATTAGGGCAAGTTGATTATTCGCAAACTGTCAGACTTCGCATCTGGGTTTTCACAATCAGAGACCTACAGACCTTGTTGTACCTGTACCAACTTTCAATTCCTAAAATTAAGCATCTCCAAACTACGGCACCCAACGCCCCAATCCTACCAAATTGGCCTCAGATTTCTATGTCAGGTTCCTCTTTATCTGCACTTTCGAGTTCTACTCTCTGTTTCTACCTTTTTGCTTTGAGTTTGTCATATTCTATAATAGTTTGTCATTTTAATCTTAATTCACTTACTTTGTGACATTTCAATAATCAATCATCACATCCAAACCAACAAAAAAGGGACCAAAAACCCTAACCAATTATTTCGCTCTCCCTTGAGGACAACAACCAAATAGTTTTTCTTGGTTATTTGAGTGACATAGGTTAAGTCTTTGCCTTAGATACCATTTCACCATCTCACGAGGAGATATCCCATTAACAATTTAAAAAGGTGTCCTAATTGAAGACCTATTAACTGAGTTATTGAACACAAATTAAGCTTTCACCAATAGGGAATCCGAGTGCATTTGTTTGTCTCTAACCAAACTTCTTAAGAGGTTACCAAGACTCCTAGCAACCTCAATTTCACCACTTGTCTATGGATGGTATGCAAATCCGTAATTCAACTACGTGTCCAACTTCTTCCACAATGTGTGCAAAAAGTTACTTAAGAACATAGAATCCATATTTGAAGTGATTCTCTATGGCAACTCATGTAACCTAACTACTACTTTGATGAAAAAAAAAGTAGTCCCAACTTTTTGGATACTTTGATGCAAATTATGTTGGTTTTGTTGATGACAAAATATCTACTACAAGGTACATTATGCACATTGATTCCGATACTATCAAATGTTGTAGCTAGAAACAAAATACAATGCCAATTTCTCTATCGACCCTAAGTATATTACTCCTCTAGACACTTCTCTTGAGATTGCTTTTTTCTCACATATTTTGGATGATGTTTGATGCTCATACACTGCCCCTACTTGTAAAATACCCTTCCCGGATGATGCTGTTTTTGCGATTGTTTCAGTTTGTCAGATGTTCCATTTTGACAAACATATTTCATTACAATGCAAATGGTAAATAATATTCAAATGAAATACTTGCACTGACTTAATAATCAGACTTTTATAACTTCATTCCTTTCAAACTAAACTGGCATTCATTGAGGCAAATGAAGATGTAAGCTACAGATTTAAGCTTCTCAGTAAGAATAATGACAAGGTATAGATTACAAGGTCTAGCACTCAGCACTGTCCAACATCAGAACATACTTATCACTTTATTACAACCCAAATTGTGACAATGAACTCAAATGACTTACACTTCTATCTCAGATTATCTAATCAGCATTACAACAGTCCATATATAATATGACAGCCTAGTTTGCTTGTTGCTGACCACAACTTGCTCTCATTATACTTCGTATGCATCAAAGGACAAAGAGATACAATATTGTTCAAACCTGGAACTGCATGTAAGTCTGAAAAAATGGACGGCGGCAGCTTGAATTAAGTCTGAAACCCAGAAATATGCACACAACCAGCTTCTACAAACTCGTACAACTTCCATGCATGCAATATACAGTCTCCAAACCCCACATGAGGAAGATACAAGCCATGGATAGAGTCAAACTGTAGCGCCTAGGCCTGAAACACTCACACCAGCAGAGATTAAGCCCACACACCTTGGTACAAGGAGCCCACGACCAGAGAACAAGGGTTTAAAATTGTTATCAGCAACCTGCGACTTCTTCTATGAAGCTCATGACCAGCCAACTCCACGTATTTCCCTCAGGCCCTATTAGCACTAGACATCTAGGGTTTGTGAAGACCCAAGACCTTCTTACAATCACGCCCAGCAAGATATAACCAATGAACTATCTCAGAAAATGCAGATATGGCAGCCTGTATAATGTGCAACCCTGCAAACTAGGCGCCACTTTAAGCCCTCAAGTAAAAAGAAATATATATCATCTTTCTCCAATGCAATTGTTATATTCATTAACTCAGAAATTAATCTTCATACTAGATAAAACGTTACCCTGCAAATTTATCTTTGATAAAATGTCTTGCTTGGCAAGACTCACAAATTATCTCAATCGTTCAATCGAAACGTTGAAGCACAAAGGTGAATCTTGCATGAATCCACCTCAATCTAGCTAGCGCGGATAGTTTCACTACCGAAACCGGATACCCTTAGGGTTTTCGTCCTAGGGTTTAGACTCTAAAAAGCTCCTCCAAAATACCAAAATAGAATAATAATCCAACTAAGCAAATGAGTCCCCAAAGCCTTTTTTTATAATCTCCAATATCATCGCCCTAATTAGGGTTGTGCAACCTTTAATTAATTTTTAAATTCACCTTATGTCTCCCTAAGTTGCCAATAAAGTCACTAGTAACTTTATTAAATTAAATAAAGTTAGTTAAATATTAAACTTAACTTTTTATTTTAACGTTATTTAAAATGATAACTCATAATGCCCTATGTCACAAAGAAATCATCCCTTTAATAAATCACTGACTAATCAAAAATAGCAACCCTTCATACCATCGAATCAGTGATCAAAACTGACACTTACTATAAATAGTATGGCCAAATTGTATGAAAACCCACCAAAAAGTGTCAAGTATCTCCAATAAACCCTCTGAACACACTGGCGACATCGAAATGCTCCTCTAAACTGGCTGACACAATCCTTGAAAGCCAGCTCCAACTGCACCGCAAGAGACCCCGAAAATTGGGACATTACAGTTCGCCCTTCCCAAAGATTGTTTGTCCTCAAGCAATGAAAAAACAATCCAACAATCATTTGACTGATCCCAACTAAAACTAAGTATGATCCCAAGGTCCCAAGTCAGCCTAGGAGATCTATAGCACCATCCACTGAAGACATTGTCCTGCAAGGTTACCAAAACAGAAACCTCCTATAAGAAGAGCAATCAAATACTGTACAAACTCAATCATTGCCTTAGGAAACTGCTCTTCGACAGAACCAAACTGAAATACCATAGAAGTGAACTCCAATAAATCCACATAGTCTCCCCCATCCTCAACTATTGAACAGCAAAACAATATAATCCCAAGGTTCCAAGTTCGCCTCAGAAAAGTACCACCATCTTCACGCTACACCACTCTAATCATAATTGCCTGACCATTGCGCCTAGTCTGCATTCTCCTCTCTTGGAATCCCAAAAAGTACTCATCATTAAAACCCAAATTGAAATACCTGAAGGAGTTGAACCCATGTCGCAAAACTAAAATTGTCGTCAAAAGTCAAAATTTCTAAAAATAGAAATTTTTTATTTTTAGAAATTTTTTAAGTAGACTTGATTTAGGGTTTTTGGGTTTGTTGTCAAATGGATGCTGGCAAAATTTTCTAAAAAAAGAAATTTTCTATTTTTAGAAATGTCTAAAAATAGAATCTTTGTTTCTAGGGCTCTAACTATCTTGATTGGTTAAAAATACTTCTCGATCAGGCTGGTCTAGTCAAAATCGTCAAAAGATCATTTTTTCTTTGATGGGTCTATTTTGCTTTTTTAGAAGATAAATCGAGACCTCCAAAGTCATCAATGGAGGAAGGTCAACTACCAAGTGCCAAATACAAAGTCTCAGATGTTGCACATGCAACGATCAATGGTGAAGGGCACGTAAAACGATGAACGAAGAAATTAAGTGAAAAAGATGAAAATTGTGAAAATACTTCAACACTAGAGATCCCAGATGCCTTTTTCAAGGAGGGTGCTTGGCTTTCCATGCCTTAGCCAATTTTCAGCTCCTTACAACGGTGAACGCAGTCAACGAAGGTGGTGAACGGAAAATGAGGAAAATTGAAAATCTCAAAAAATAAACTAAGTTTGGCAAACCTAGGCGCCTTTTTTCAAGGAGGGCGCCTAGGGTTTCATGCCTTAGAATTTTTTGCCACTTTTTC
Source organism: Sequoiadendron giganteum (assembly GCA_007115665.2). Classification (NCBI taxonomy): domain Eukaryota; kingdom Viridiplantae; phylum Streptophyta; class Pinopsida; order Cupressales; family Cupressaceae; genus Sequoiadendron; species Sequoiadendron giganteum. The sequence continues at coordinate 438,108,597 of CM021102.1, read as the reverse complement.
GGAAAATGTGCAATCTCCTCTGTCAACCCAGTTCCAGTTGCACAAAAATCAATCAAAAGTTGTTTTTAGGGTTTGAAAACCTGGAGGTCATCTTTGATTTATTCAAGCTCTTCAACGAATCCATCATCCAGTTAGAGGATCTATCAAACGAAGGGAATTGTAGATCAAACAGAGGTATTTCACACAAAACGAAGAAAACCAAAGGAAAATTGAAAATCACAAAAAATAAACTAAGTCAAGAAAACCCAGGCGCCATTTTTCAAGGAGGGCGCCCAGACTTCTAACACTTAGAATATTTTTCGATCATTCAAAATTTGTCAAAAACACCATCATCACCTTAGTTCCAAATCTCAGAAAATCAATCAAATGTAGTATTGAAGGCTGGCAAAAGGTATCATTCATCTCACATTTGATCAGGCTTGCCGGATTGACCGACTTTCAATCTCAGTTGTTCATAGATTGGCAAAAAATGATGCCCGAACAGGGGGTACTAGATTTTGAAGACACGAAAAGCAAAAAGTTGAAAATTTCAAAAAAATGTCTAACACTAGAAAACCCACGCGCCTTTTTTTGAAAAAAGGCGCCAGGATTTTCATGCCTTAGAAACTTTTTGGCCATGTCCGTGTTCTCTTCAATTTAGCTTTCGTCAGCAATTTCTAAGGTATGCAATCAGGATCAGATATCGTCAGATGTTGAAACGAAGTTGGGGATCACTTCAATAGTGGTCAAACATGAGATTGCCATGGTCAAACAGAGTTTATCAGTTGATAGTGCCAATTTGTTGGATCGTCAAAGTCAAAAGCAAGCTTCAACAGAGGCAGAAGCAAGCAAAAATAGAAAAAAATTGGTTTTCGTTGTTCGTGCTAAATATAGAAACGTCCACATGCATGCATGCTTTCTTAGCCCTGTAAAAGAGGAATTCACCATTTTGATGCAAACGAAGTCATATTTTAGCATGCAAAGTTTCTATCTTCATGCATTGACTCCAAAATTTTAGGGTTTTTGTAATTTCCCCTTTTTCACGAGCATCAGAGTTGGGGATTAGCCTATTTTCCTGACCCTTGTAGGCTAATAGTTCTAGATAGAGGGTTTCGTGGACGGGCACTTGGTCGTCAATTTGCAATATGGATCTCCGGTGTATGGTGGCAAGGTGAATTGTGGCGTTTGGCATGATACTTGTGCTTAAATTTATGATACTCACCTGTAATTTCACCATCCTCGGCCTAAGGACCATGTGTCTTCAAAAGGAAGGGGTCACTTTATATTTTTCAGTTACTATTCATTCATAAAGTAAAAATGTTATAACTTAAGTGAATAGTGCTCACTTGAATGAATAGTGTTTTCATTGTAAAATTATAAATATCATGAGAGAAAGTTCGACCCTCTTCATGCATGAGATGATTTTGCTTGATGAACTTGGGAGTGTGGCTTTGGAGGAAGAAGGAGGCTAGGGTTTCCTAATTTCTTGCAGTGGGTAAGCCTAGTGGGGCTTTGTTCTTCGTTTTTGAGCTGCTTGAGGGTGTGAAACACCACCTTAAGGTTGCTGGTCAATTTTTGGTTGCTTCATTCTGGAGACACAAGTTGTTGTTTGCAAGTTATTCGAGCTATTTTCTGAGTAAGTTTGGCAGCCATAGTCTCCATTATTGTTTATATGGGAACTGTTCGGTTTTGAGACATTTTGGGACTGTTTTTTGAAAGCTACAGCCAACCACATTTTCTTGAGGGTTTTAATCAGCATATATTAAAAAAGTGCCTCTTCTAAGAGGCTACAACTTCACCCAAAAGGGGCGCCCTTGTCCAAGAGAGCTTCCCATTCCGGATTTTGGTGGGAGAAGTGTAGTGTACCAACACTCTGCTGATTTGTTTTCACTATGTTCGTAGGTCTGATTTTGTTTCAGTTTGTGTTTTTTTTCTTGTCTTTGAGTTTGTTTGCCAATAACGTTAAAATGGTACCACAAAGCATATGCATAAAGTTGGAAACTTCTAATAAACTAATCTACTGAAAATCACTCAAGTAATTACTCAATTTAATAGTCAAAGATGCTTTCTTCATTACATAATAGATCACATAAAATAGATGGCTTACATCAGATTTTAAAAGATACATCTTATGCCATAATTTTTACTTACAGCTATACAAGCACTGTGAATAGTGACTTGCTATAGTACCCACCCCTAAAGAAATGCACACAACTCTTGGAAGACGAACTTCTCCCAACCAAATCCAACATGGGAAGCCTTCTAGGACAAAGGCGCCCCCTTTAGGAAAGATAGCAGCCACCAAGGAGAGGCGTCCTTTTTCCTTTTGCTGGTTGAAACCCTCATAAAAAGGCAACTAGCTGTAGCTCTTCACAAACATCCCCAAAACGCTTCAAAAGCGAACAGCTCCCGTGCAAATGTGAATGGAGTCTATGGCAGTCCAAACCATAGTTGAAAAACTCGGACTCGGCAATAACTCGGCAAACCCAAATTTTTTAAAAACTCGGGACACGGCAAAATCTCGGGGAAAAACTCGGCAATAACTCGGCAAATTTATCGAACATTTGAATATACACAATTTTTTAAAATATTCTTAAATAAACTAAATTTTTAGAATATATTACTAATTTCATCATATATAAATGAAAATTAGAGTTTAAAATCTTAATGCATATCAATCATCAATGTATCATAGACCAAAAAAATAAGCTCAACTTTTCAATACATATCAACTTTCGTATAAAAATCGCAAATTTGCAATTATAAAAAATAATAATGGCCTATAACATATTGTCAAAATATAATAATATAACAAAATGAAAAATTAAAATATAATCTAATACAATAACATATTGCAAAAAAATTTATATTGCAACGGAGGTATTAAAAAAATCCCATAATAAAAATAAATTTACTTGCCAGTTAAAATAAAATCAATTGCTAAGTATAAAACAAAGGAAAAAATCGCGTTTAATATTTATGAAGAAAATCGGACATTTTAGAAATGGCGAAATAAAAAACCGGGAAAAAAATCGCGTTTATTAATTGAGTTGCAAAAAATCGTATTTTTAGAAATAGTAGAAATCGGAATAAAAAACTAGAAAAAAAGCCCTGTAAGTCTGTATCCTTGCGTGCCCTAGTCGCGCGCCCTGCTCTCTGTTTTTAAACCCTTCCTGCATTTTTCGCGAATGAAAAATAAGAGAAAAGTCACGTGTTTTTTTTCTTTATACCTAAAACCTAATCCCGTTTTTCTTGGACGCGTTTTTCAACTGATAATCGCATGTTTTGGCGCTTAAACCTGCAAAAAATCGCTGTGCGTTTTTGGATTAATCGTCTGCGAGTTTTGACGCGATTTACTCGCCACCACTGATGGCACACTAGTAACTGCGAGTTACGTGATTTTTGAGCACGTTTTTCATCTATGGTCCAAACCCCCTTTGAAAATGGCTCGAATAACCTGCAATCAACAACTTATGACTCCAAATAAAGCAACCAAAAACTGACCAGCAACCTTAAGGTGGTGTTTCACACCCTCAAGCAACTCAAGAACGAAGAACTAAGCCCCACCAGGCTCACCCACTGCAAGAAATCAGGAAACCCTAGCCTCCTTCTTCCTCCAAAGCAACACTTCCAAGTTTTCAACAAGCAAAATCATCAATGCATGAAGAGGGTCGAACTTTCTCTCTTCATATATATAATTTAACATTGAAATCACTATTCATTAAAGTGAGCACTATTCACTTAAGTTATTTCTTTTTCCACTTTAGCAATGAATAGTAACTGCAAAATATAAAGTGACCCCATCATTTTAAAGACACATGGTCCCTAGGCCAAGGATGGTGAAATAAAAGGTGAGTATCATTAATTTAAGCACAAGTATCATGCCAAACGTAACAATTCACCCCGCCACCATACTCCAGAGATCAACACTGAGATTTGACGACCAAGTGCCCGTCCAAGAAACCCTCTATCCAGAACTATTAGCCTACGAGGGTCAGGAAAAATAGGCTAATCCCCAATTCTGATGCTCGTGAAAAAAAGGAGACATTACAAGAAGCTTGGCTTACGAAAGTAGTGTGCAATACATTGGGGCGGGTACTGTAGCAAGTTACTATTCACAGTGTTGTATGGTTGTAAGTTAAAGTATGGATTATGATATTGTTAGTTTTAAATCTGATGTACGTTATATGTTGTATGCAACTTATTATGTAATGATGAAATTATATTTGGCCACTAAATTGAACAATGTACTCAAGTTGTTTCAGTAGCTTAGTTTATTTGAGTTTCTGTTGTATGTATATGCTTTTTAGTACCATTCTAGCATTTTGGCAAACAAACTCGAAAACAAGAAGGAAGAAGTTAAACTGAAACAAAATCAGACCTACAAACTCAGTGAAAAACAAATCAGCAGAGTGGTGGAACACTACAGTGGTATCAGAGCGGTTTCTTGCCAACCTGTTGGGTGAGTATCAGCTACAAAGGTTTCAATTGAACAACATGGTTATTTCCCAAAAGCAGTGGGATAAGAATATGGAAAAGCTTAAACAAAGCTTGAAAGAGTTGGATGAAAATCAGAAAAGGATGAATGAATTGATTTCAGACCCTACAAAATTAGACAGAGCAGTACGGTATATGGCTTCCATTTTTAAGAGGTCTACATCACAAAACGAAGCGAAGAAGAAACAAGAGGTCACTATAGTATCCAAAAGCCTCTATGATGAATTCTCAGCAGTTAATGACCAGCATACAGTTGATCCTATGGAGAGCAAAAATCAGACCTTAGAAGATCTACTTGTTGATGATGAAGTTGAAATTTCTAAGGCAGCTGTAGGGGAAAAGTACTTGAGTCCTTTTGAAGATGAATTAGAGTTAGAACACGAGGGCGATGGGCCTAAACAAAATACTGCAAGTAACTTTCATATTTCTAATAATCCACTTTTTGAGATAGAAGCTGATATGTCCTATGTTAACCCACTTTATGAGGTAGAGTTGCAGGATGATCATGTTGAGGGACATGCGCATGAAGAAAGGGCTCCATATGAAACCAATGAGGGTTTTGAGCTCCCTAAATTTTCTATATCCGAAATTGCTGATGAGATTTTTTATCATTTTGAAGATGCCAATTCAGTTTATGTGCAAGGATTGTCAATTCATGAATCACACAGGTCTGATTTGCAAGATCAAAGGCACGAGCTATCATGTGATTCCAGTGTTGTTAGTGATGAGCCATTGACAGAGGTTGGAGCATTTTACCAAGATTGCATAGTGAGGAGTACCCATCACTTCTCCTTTAGTCCACACATGGAGGATTGGTTGACGCATCGGTGTGGATTGGCTCAGAGTGTATGCCATCCATTTTGGGAGGGAGAGTTACCATCTTCAATAGATGGAACTAGTGGCTGCAAGTACCCGACTCAGTTGTTGGCGAGTGAGCGCTTGCAAAATCGGTATTTAGTTTTCCATCATGCTAATGTGTATCCAACAAGGTTTGCTGCTTCTTTGTCTCAGAGACTACTTGTGGATACATGGTTACAGAGGGATTATAATGTCAGCAGGCATGATGGCACAAGTGGATATCACATCCATGAGAGTTTAGCGGAGGTTATGGAGAGATGTTGCGTAGCAGATACTTCTAGATATTCTTACCTCCTCATGATGGATGGATGTGACTTCTGTTTATTTTGGGATCCAAGTGGAGATAGAGTTAGCATGGTCGTTTGGATGGGTCCCAGTGTATTGCCTCACCACTTCTAGTATGGTGGAGTTAGGATCAGCATTGAGAGCATCTTGAATAACACCCAACGGAAACTCACGCCTTCACAACAAAGATTAGCTCGTAGCATGCAGCAGTACAAAGATAACATTTCAAGACGAACCTTAACACGAAGCAAGATTGAGAGACTTGGTGTTGTATCCAAAGGTCTCTATGATGTGTTTGGGTTAAAAGATGATAAGTCAACAGAGAATTACATACAATCTACGGATGGACATGGAATTGAAATTGAAGTGGTGGGCGATAAGGAAATTTTACATCATGATAATAGTATAGTGGAGCCACAGAATGATGTTCACAACATTTCGGAAGTTGTTATCAGCATTGCTAACAATTCTGATTTTCATGATGACAGTGATAAGACTTTGCAACAGCATGAGACAACGGTGGCTACACATGTGCAAGATGCTACTATTGAGTTGTTACATGAAAATACTCAGGAATTGGGTACTAATAGTGCAGTATTTGGCGTGGATTCATGTCATGGTGAGTCTGATTTTCCAGATCAGGCCTTAGAGAACAAGTTTGATGATTCATGGGTTGACATAGAATCACAGGATCGTGAGTTGGATGGTGATACAGTTACATTGGAAGAGGGAGTGTGTGAAGATATTGTCATATCAGCAGCTTCTACCTTACCCGATGAGCCATCCGTTGAGGTACATAACAGCAGTACCTTAGTGGTTGATGTGTGCACTAAGGATAGCACACATGATGTTGCTGATCATGAGGTGAGTGATGAGGATTCAGCCTCTTACTATAGTGCAGATTTGGGTGGGAATGATGAGACACAGAAGCATCACCATCTAGCGGGACAGTTGAAGGTTAGTGATAATATGATTGTTACAGCTTTGGAGCATTTTGATGTTGCTTGATAGATGTTGGCAACCTATGGTTGGAGTACTCCAATGACAAATGGGCACAGTGATAGTAGTTTTTCATTTGCGGAGTTTCATGCACTTCAAGAGGCAGTTGGAATTATGAAACAGAATTACCTTCAGCTACTTGCCGACAGAGATTTCCTTCTCGAGTGGGGTTGCATCTGTCATAAGCCATTAAAGGGAAAAGAAGAGGAGGTTGATGAGCTCATTTATGAGCTAGAGAGGACTATGGATTCTTTGAAGAGCACTCAATTGGCCCTTCAACAATCACAGTCACTAGACGAGGAGCTTACCATGGTATCAAGTTTGGCACAGTCTTCACCCTCTTCCGATATAGTTCAGGTTTCCATGGCAGCAGTTGGTGAAGCACATATATCCACGGATTGTGGTTGTGAGCAGATTGAGGATGTGGTTACTACATCCATCACGGTTTTAGGTGCAGTTGATACAAATGGGATAAGTGCATTGGTTGGGAAATGCAGAGAACCATGTGTTGCACCAGGTTCTCCTGAGTTTAGTCCCATGACAGGTGATGTAGAACAAATCATCGATAGCTCTTGTGACATGGAAGTTGACTCACCAGAAAGTTATGTGTCAACTCACAACACTACTTCATCCACTTCACAGGAGATATGCAGAGCAACATCTAGTTGGGAGATTGGTTCTTATGTCGATTTGTTCCCCTCTCCTGGAAGCAAATCAGTCATTTCATTCCATACAGTTGATTATGATTGGCAGCTTGATGAGCCAATTCTGGAGTACAATTCAATGTATTGTTCCAGGGACTTAGAGTTGGATGATTCAGATCCGCACAGAGTGATTGCGCAGTTTGTGGATAATCCCTTATTTGAGTTTGATGGAGGTTCGATCTATGATAATCCACTCTTTGAGCTAGAAGTTGATCGAGCTAGAAGTTGATCATACTCCTGATACTAGTTCAGGGTTGAGCGATAATCGCAGTGTTTGGGATAGTCCTAGTGCATCGGGATTCCAAACAGGGCTCACAGAGGAGTTTAATAGTGTGTACAAGGTGAGGAATGCTTACAGTTTAACCTTTGATCCACTTGTACATGACTCGTATTCAATGCATAATCCTTATGCGCAAGGTGATTTTCTTGGTGCACTCAAGGGGAGTAACTCCTTACTATGTCCAGAGTTACCATCTTCAGAAGATGGGACTTGAGGCTGCAAGTACTTGACTCAGTTGTTTGTAGGGGATTACTTGCAAGGACAACAGTCAGTTATCCATCGTGTTGATATGTATCTGTTAGGGTTTGCTACTTTAATACCACAGGAACTTCATACGGATACATGGTTACGGGGTGATTACGGTGCCAGCGGACATGATGGTTTGATTGGTTATCACTTCCATGGGTGTTTTGGAGAGACTGTAGAGAGATGTGTTGCGGATGTTTCCAGATATTTTTGTCTCTTCATGACAGATGGATGTGAGTTCAGATTATATAGAGATCCAGGTGGTGACAGGACTGACACTGCAATTGGATGGGTTCCGACAGGTTGCTTCACCATTTGTCAGCATCGTGAAGTTGTGATCAGATTTGCGCAGAGGAAGTTAGAGGTTATCAGACATGGCAGATTTCCATTCTGGAGTTGGGATCCAGGGATATTTGGCGCAGTTGCGTTTATGTTGGTGCTTCCGGAGTTAGTTAGCGATGCATGGGACATTTTACAGTTCTTCTTTGGGGCCTTCCATGGAGTGAGGTTACTTTGCAGTAGAGATTGCTTGGGGACAAGCAATTTCAGGGAGGGCGGATTGTAATGTCCCCTTTTTCACGAGCATCAGAGTTGGGGATTAGCCTATTTTCCTGACCCTCGTAGGCTAATAGTTCTGGATAGAGGGTTTCGTGGACGGGCACTTGGTCGTCAATTTGCAGTATGGATCTCCGATGTATGGTGGCAGGGTGAATTGTGGCGTTTGGCATGATACTTATGCTTAAATTTATGAAACTCACCTATAATTTCACCATCCTCGGCCTAGGGACCATGTGTCTTCAAAAGGAAGGGGTCACTTTATATTTTTCAATTACTATTCATTCATAAAGTAAAAATGTTATAACTTAAGTGAATAGTGCTCACTTTAATGAATAGTGTTTTAATTGTAAAATTATAAATATCATGAGAGAAAGTTCGACCCTCTTCATGCATGAGATGATTTTGCTTGGTGAACTTGGGAGTGTGGCTTTGGAGGAAGGAGGCTAGGGTTTCCTGATTTCTTGTAGTGGGTAAGCCTGGTGGGGCTTTGTTCTTCGTTTTTGAGCTACTTGAGGGTGTGAAACACCACCTTAAGGTTGTTGGTCAGTTTTTGGTTGCTTCATTCTGGAGACACAAGTTGCTGTTTGCAAGTTATTCGAGCTATTTTCTGAGTAAGTTTGGCAGCCATAGTCTCCATTATTGTTTATATGGGAACTGTTCAGTTTTGAGACATTTTGGGACTGTTTTTTGAAAGCTACAGCCAACCGCATTTTCTTGAGGGTTTTAATCAGCATATATTAAAAAGCGCCTCTTCTAAGAGGCTGCAACTTCACCCAAAAGGGGCGCCCTTGTCCAAGAGAGCTTCCCATTCCAAATTTTGGTGGGGGAAGCTTGGCTTACGAAAGTAGTGTGCAATACATTGGGGCGGGTACTGTAACAAGTTACTATTCACAGTGTTGTATGGCTGTAAGTTAAAGTATGGATTATGATATAGTTAGCTTTAAATCTGATGTACGTTATATGTTGTATGCAACTTATTATGTAATGATGAAATCATATTTGGCCACTAAATTGAACAATGTACTCAAGTTGTTTCAGTAGCTTAGTTTATTTGAGTTTATGTTGTATGTATATGCTTTTTAGTACCATTCTAGCATTTTGGCAAACAAACTCGAAAACAAGAAGGAAGAAGTTAAACTTAAACAAAATCAGACCTACAAACTCAGTGAAAAACAAATCAGCAGAGTGGTGGAACACTACAGTTTTGCCAAAAAAACATCTTTTTTATCTCCAACTCTATTTAAGAAAGCTTTGAGCATTCATTCTTCATAATTTGCAGGTTATCTTTCAGAGGAAGAAACATAGAATTTTCTTCTCATCAAGATTCGGAGGCTCAAACGAAGTGCTTTTTCAGTGTTCTTCATGGATTTGAGATTGGGAAGCATAGAAGCACGCTTTTGCGTGGTCTATTTTTCTAGCGCATCACATTTTAGAAACAGTTTGTCATAATTTTCAAATTTCATTGATCTAGGTCCACTTGCCTTTTACTCCTCTTGAAAATTGGAAAATTATATATTTTAAAGAAAAAATCTACTTTTTCGTGCATGTTCAAGAAATCCTGAGATTTTTCAAAATCTGACAATCTGGGTCTCTTCAGAACAAGATTGTCTACAAAACCCAGACCTTAGCTTTTTTGGAAAATTTGCATGTCAGCCCCTTTTTTTAGGAGATCTTGCTTTTTAGGGAAAAACTCAAATCTTTCAAAATCTAACGATCTGGGTCTCTTCAAAACAAAATTATTTACAAAACCCAGACCTCGGCTTTTTTCAGAAAATCTGCTTTTTTGAAGAAAAATTAGCAACCTATTTTTAGCATTTTGTTCAAAACTTTTCCAAACATAGACGTTTTCATAGTCAAAATTGAAATTTTTCAACATGCAATACTCTCCAACAGAAATCAAAACCAAATCAATGTTGCTCTACAATTTCCTAAAAACATTCAAAACCAACTTACATCATGTGTTTCTAGTGTTTGATTTTCGTGCTTTGGAAGCCGCAAGAAACATTGTAGTCAAGAATCTTGATCATTCTGAGTTGTTAGCAACAGCTTTTATCCCCATCTTAGTGCAGAGCCTTGAATTCGTAATTGCTTGTGTCAAGCATTACAATCCAACTTCACGAGAAATCATATCAACGAATGGGCATATTATTTGCAATCTCAAGCCGAAAGATATTGAGAAATGTTTTGCAATGCCACCATGGACAAAAAATTTCATCGTATCTATTGAAGAATGTGAAAAGGTGCAGTATGCGCAAAAGGACAAGTGTCGAAAAAGAAAGGCTCTGAAGTGGCTAAAAGAGAAGCAAAATATTTGCGAAGGAATATTGGGCGTGGTGAGTTTAGGGAGGAATTTGCAGTCATGATTACTTTGCTCAATCGAATCATAGGTCAAGCAGAGGCCAATAAATTTCAGCCTTGGATATTTTACATCATTTCCCAAATTATTGCTAGAGAAAAACACTATGATTGGTCAGCATTGATCAGTGATAATCTCCACCATCATATGATAGAGTTATTCAAGGCCCATGAATTCCACATGATATCTTACCTCGTATATCGAATGGCCTTTCAAGGCAAGTTTAGAGGTTTGAATATAATTGGAACTTTGGATGTTCAACATGTGTATAAACATTACCCGCAATTGGTATTTTCATAATCTGAGAGGTATTACAAGCAAGTGAATGTTGTATTCCTGATGCATACGGTGCGAGATCTTGATGATGAGTTGCATATAATAATTTCGAAAGATCCCTGATTGGCAATGGCGGAGTGGGCTGATTGGTTTATCCAATTCCCCACGTTCTCCTACATAAAAGTATATGGCTTCTCAGGTGATCTAGTCATGCTACCTAGATATCCAATAGATTAGGTCGTGTTCATGAAATTTCTAAGGCAAGTACACGAAGTGCATACATTTTTGCGCAACCGACATAAGCCTTCATTTAGTTTCCTATATGAGATGAACATATACAAATGTAGATCAGCAATTGATGCTAAGTTGATGAGTGATGAAATGTCAAAGTTTGGTCTCAAGCTTTTCAAACAGAGGCATTGATATGATCCTCGTGGTGTCTTTGCAGCCCGTCTTGGTCAGAATCATGGACATGTGCCTACAGTTGAAGATTTCTAGACTATTTGTGATGATGAGTTCGAAGTGCACAAGCGCAATTACAACAGACTTACCGTTCAGCAAATGGTTCATTTCTTATCAGACAATGTACAAGGTCTTTCAGATGATGATGGGGAAGTCCTACTTCCCATGTATTCCTGAGATTAGGTCGATCAATGGCCACTTCCACAAGTTAATTGGTTTGACAAAAAGAAGACCTCAATTGAGGAAAGAACAAGCCGAATTGTCAAGAACAGTAAGATATTCTTGAGCAGTAAAAGGACACGAAAGGTAGCTATTCCAGTTACAGAGCCGCCAACAGTTCATTCATGTCTACCTTCTTCTTCTAAATCAAAACCGAGAGTGAAAGCTATCAGAAATCCTCCAGAAGGTACAAAGATTAGCAAAATAATGAAGAGCTTAAAGGAAAAGGTGAATAAGTAGAAAGAGCTAGCAGATGCATCAGAAGTTCCAAATGAATCAGCACCACGAGTTGAAGCCAAGCCTTCATCTCTTGAGCTTTCGTCATCATAAAAACCTTCATCTCATGAGCTTTCATCATCACTAAAGCCTTCTTATAGATTCGGAAGTTGATTCACCAGTTCGCAACGTCTCAACACCTATTGATCCATCAGGAGTTGCTGGAGTTGGAACCGATCCTCCCAAAGAAGTTAGTAGAGACTCCTCATCTTGGCTTGAGAACTTGTTGGGTAGGAAGAGGAGGAAGCCTTCTTATCAGTTGAACTTTGCAGAACTTGATAGCGTCTACCAAGACACACCAGAGAAGAAACTTAAGAAGCAAGTTCATATGAAGAAGAATTATGATGGTGAGATTATCATTGAGATTGCTACACCTCCGGAAGACAAGAACGTTGATGAGGTTGAGATTGATGACTTCAAGGTTGTCAAAGCCAATCTCAATAGAAGCACCCAGCATACTGATGTGAATCTCTTTGAGGTTGCAGCAAATAATCTGAAGGAATGAGTGCTCAAGGATGGAGAAGATAAGGCAGCCCTCAAGGCTGAGGTTCGACAACTGCAGCAATATGTTTCCAATCTCCTTCATGGTACTTCACAGGCTACTTTGTTGCTTCCAAAAATTATGGAGTCACCTGCAAATCAACATCAGCTGAGTCAATTGGTCATATACAAAAAACATATGAGAGATTGGGTAAAAGAATTCATCACCAGGGGCAGATTTATACTTGCGGAGATGTACCAATTGAGGAATAACGCCCATGATGTGAATCTCTTTGAGGTTGCAGCAGATAATCTGAAGGAACGAGTGCTCAAGGATGGAGAAGATAAGGCAGCCCTCAAGGCTGAGATTTGACAACTGCAGCAATATGTTTCCAATCTCCTTCATGGTACTTCACAGGCTACTTTGTTGCTTCCACAAATTCTGGAGTCACCTGCAAATGAACATCAGTTGAATCAATTGGTCATATACAAAAAACATATGAGAGATTGGGTAAAAGAATTCATCACCAGGGGCAGATTTATACTTGCGGAGATGTACCAATTGACGAATAACGTCCATGATCTTCGCTCAGGGATTAATGAGTTTGAGCAGAATATAGCGAAAATGAAACCAAGAGATGAGATCATCATTTCTGACTTGAGGATGGCTTATGATTCAGTCATTACAGAAGAACACAAGAAGAAGTTTTTTGCTTGGAAAGAACAACACCTCTTCAAAGTAAAAACCTATGGAGGAATATCTGTAGAATTGACTGAATATAGACAAAAGGTTGCTAATACCCTCAAGTTCATAAGCACATTTGTCTCACAGATCCCTTGTTCATACCGTCATGAAGATGGAACTTACTTTGATCTCGGTGAAGTACAAATAGAATTTCAGAATCTTGTTCGTGGCAATTTTAGTGGTGATCCTGTTGTCAGCAAGATGGATCATGTCATCGTGACGTCAACAAAATTTGATAAAGAAGATGAAGAGGTAAAAGAATCTCTAAGTTTGATCGTAGATGGTGAAGAGATGCTGGAAAAACAGTATGTTGTTCTAGATAGTATCAGTGTTCTTGATGAAGAGAAAGTTAACGGATTTTTGGAGCATGTGGTTTCCCAAGTTATCGGTGAGTGAGCCACCAGTTGGAGCATGCAATGTTTCCTAAGAATGGAATTAAAAGAAGCAAGTAACTCAACACCTTTTCGAGTTTAACTTGTTGTTCTCATTCATGCATATCTATTCTTTGGAAATATCAATGTATAGTTGGAGCTTTTTTAAGTTAACTGATTGTAGACTAGTTGTTAACTGTTAGTTATCTTTTGTCTAGTCTTAGAAATAAAGCTTGCATGTTCGCAAGTCTAGTTGTTAAAAACAAGGAGATTTTAGGGCTCCCTACTCCTTGTTTGTGTATAAATAAGGGCAGCCTTGCCCATTTATTTTTAACCATTGTTGTGATAACAAATTGTTGAGCCTACTTTTGCCTACAACTTTGTTATTCAGTGTCTGTTCAACTTTGTCAAGTGTAATCTGGTTTGATCGCATATCGTAAGCCCGTCTTTGCTACAATCTACTATCCCAAAAGTGTATTTGTTGTTAGAAATTGAGGAAGGAAATCTCATGCCTATTTTTCTCTAATCTACTATCTCAATCTATTTCAGTACTTTTGTTTCATGTTTTGCTTTCATGATCTTTAGTTCAACTTACATCTAATAAGTACAATGAGTCTTTCAGTGCGTTCTAGAAGCGAGTTTATTTAAGATTTTGTGTTAAATCAAATCATTCCTTGTTTACTTCTGATTCTCAGGCTCTAAATTTACTTGAGTTATAAGAAGCGTCTTTAGAGTAGGCCTAGTTGTAGTTGAAGTTCTAGAAAAGACTAAACCTCAGCTACGACACAAAGACTTTTATAACCTTGTTCTCTTAGCTGAGAATAAAAAGATTGGCAGTAGTTTAGTATTTATTTTTAAGCATAATCAGCAAAGAGGGAACTTCCCCTCCTAATTTGAAGAGCAATCTAACTATGCATAGTTGTTCGTTTCTAATCAGCATTCCAAAGGTGCGAATTGAAACGCCAACAACTCGTTACCATGAATCATATCCTACCAAGGTATCTCAGTGAAGCCGATGCCTGCAAATTCATTATCAGATTGCGAACCTGGACATCAAAACAGAAAATCTACTCAACCAAAAACAATAAGACTCAGCATATCCCCTCATGACACCCAAACATGAAATGAACCAATTACTGTCACAACTCTAAAATTTGCCATCCAGGGAATGCCTTCATTGTCGCCAACTGAAGACATGTCATCGACACTTAATCCACAAGTGTCAATGGAACAGTTCCGAACACACCGACATACCCAACTTACTGCAATCAAGAAGGCATCATCTGAAGATATGCATATCAACATCATGAAACGATTGCAATAACCATCACTCACCCAAGTGGAAGTGGAAACTAATTGAACTAAACCCGGAAGATCTCCCACAACCGACAACACCATAGCCTACAAGAGCTCAAAATCTATTTGCCCATTGATTGAAATCACTATCAACAACGTGGAAAGACAAGGGCAGCAATAATCAATATGAAATCCCTCTGAAAACATAGGGGTTGTGAGTATGGAAGTAGTCGAAAAGTCATTTCCTATGACTAGACCATCTTTTCCAATCAATGCAAACCACCAAACATTCCACTGCAGGACTGGAAATTCATACAAACTCATTTGTGTGTCAAGAACTGAAGTCTTGTGTAAGCTGATTGGAAAGTGAACAGTGGTAACCACTCAAAAAATTTGCCCACAACTCCAATCCCGACTCAACACCTCATTGTTGGAAACTGTACCTGGGTCACAAATCCTAAGATCAACTCCAATCTCCTCACTGAAATCAGAAAAATCTCCATTATCCAACTCGAAAAGTGGATTGGCAAATGTCAAATCAGCACTCATCCCAAGAAGTGGGTTATCAATCAACTGAAAATTATCATCATGCTCAAACCAATCCTCCTGCTCATCCAAACTCCCATTTTTTGATTTCTTGGGACAATGTAATAAATCAAACTCCTCATGAATGCAATCAAGTTTTCCCCCTACTTGTTTCTTTACAATTGCCCTTCCCCTGTTTTGTTCAACAACCAAAATCTGATTTTCTACTTCTAGAAGAGACATTTGAACATTCTACAAGGAATCCTTAGCTGCACTAAGCCCCAATGTAAGCTCATCGACCTTAACCTTGGTTTCATTGTATAAATTTAATGCCTCATCTGCAATCTCGGTAGCCATATCTCTGTCATGGATCATGTGCAAGTAGGTTGTTTTAACTTCCTCCATAGTGTTCTTTCTTATTTGCAAATCAATAAGGGAAATATTAAGCTCGTTTTGACCTCTTGGTGCATTTTGAATTATGTTTTCCACATGCCTATGTGTACTATCCATTCTAGATAGAACTTGCACTTCATTCTCAAAAGATACCACAAATTTATTCTTCCAACTTTCCTTATGAACTTCAAGTTCTTGCAATTTTAATGCACTGCTGTTATGATGCATGCAAAAATCAGAACTTCCTTCATACCTGTCACCAATGTCTCCGTGGCTGTCCCAAATCTCATAAACCTCTTCTTTACCATCTTGATGAAAATGTTCAGCATTAGATTGGGGATCCAAATCAACAAGCCCGCTATATCTTCACTCAAAATCAACACCATGCAATAATAAATCAGATTTTTCTTTCTCAAGAAGAGTTGTCTCTCTAAATAGGTCACTCTCCAACTTAGTAGTATTGGATTCATCATAGCCATTCCTCTCCATAGACTTGGTTTGGAAGTCACACCCCAAGCCACCTGAGTTACCATCATTGGAAAGAGGTAAGAGAACATCAAAAGCTGATTTGAAGACATCATCATTTTTGCTTTCACCATGCCCTTCATCTGAAATTACATTAGTGAACTCATCACAACCAATTGCTCCATTAGAATTGTCACGGAAGTCATAGACTTAAAATCACCATCGGATGAATCCGAAATAGGATCCAAGACTGTTTTTGTGTCCTTTCCTTCATGTGCAATCTCATCCACAATAGCTGCATGCATGTCCCAAGAATCACTTTGAGGCTTTGTCACATAGTCCTCATGAGTCAAAGCACCATCTCCAGTTGAATGTTCTGTTATGGACTCCTCATCATCCATGAAAAATTTCAGCTTCTTTACACACCGACTAATCACCCTTTGAGCTAATTCCTCTTTAACTAAAAGGATTCCATGAATCCCCTTCTTCTTGTTAGCTGGTAGGATAGAAAAAAGAGAATGAGGCACATCATCACTCTCATTGATAGTTAGAACCATAATAGCTTGCATGGCAGCAATAATATCGTCATTATGTTCTTCCTTGATTGTAGCAAGGAAGTGGTGAAACATGTTGAGGATCAAATCATGCAATTCCAAACCTAGCATAAGGTTACTCAATCTGATATCTGCAAGTGTTTTGAGTATTGCAACCCTTCTAGAAAAGTGAAGACCGTTGATATCACCCAAATCCTGGAAACTATCCACCATCAATTGTATTACCTCTTTCATTGTGTCATCATCATAAGGAACTTCAAGTGTTAATATTCTCAAGACCTCACTCAAACAAAAAGTAAACATCAATCTTATCTCATCATCTGTATGTCTCAACCACTTGTGTTGACCCAAAGAAGTCACTATAGGAACAAGAGCTATCTGCAACAAATCAAAAGGTGACTGCTCAACAAGGCTCAAACATTCTTCTACTCTTTTCAAAGTGACCAAAGCATCATCCCTTTGAGATAGACTACTGAGTTTACTACCTGATTCGTAGAGTAATCTTGCTAACCACTTTTTTATCTTCGGTTGCCACGCTACAAATTGAAAGTCAATTTCCTAAAAAAACTCGGAGGTTGGCAGAAACTATAGCTCTAATACCACTGTAAAATACCCTTCCCGGATGATGGTGTTTTTGCGATTGTTTCAGTTTGTTAGATTTTCCGTTTTGACAAATATATTTCATTACAATGCAAATGATAAACAATATTCAAATGAAATACTTGCACAGACTTAACAATCAGACTTTTATAGCTTCATTCCTTTTGTACTAAACTAACATCCATTGAAGCAAATGCAAATGTAAGCTACAGATTTAAGCTTCTCAATCAAAATAATGACAAGGTACAGATTACAAGGTCTAGCACTCAACACTATGCAACATCATAACATACTTATCACTTTATTACAACCCAGATTGTGACAGTGAACTCAAATGACTTACAATTCTTAGATTGTCTAATCAACATTACAACAGTCCATATAGTCTATGACAGCCTAGTTTGCTTGCAACTAAGCACAACTTGCTCTCATTATAGTTTGTATACATCAAAGGACAAAGTGATACAATATTGTTCAAACCTGGAACTGCACATATGAAATATCCCCCTTAGTTTTTTCCCAATTTTTTCCACATAAACTTCACCCATTAGCATTAGCCCAATGAAATTTAAGCAAATTGGAAGTAACCCTTCACTTTCTAATCACCCGGATCTTGAAGTGGGCAAGGTGAGAGCATATGGTGTAAGGGGATCTGATTACAATATGAAATGCCTAGAAGTACAAATTATTGGCAGCAAGCCAACCAATTGTGAAAATGTAAATACTAGGCAGCAAAGCCAGTGTCTTCCACTTTTCAACGGGCTACTGGAAAGTAAATGAAAGCAAAGAACTTGGCAGCATAG
Source organism: Sequoiadendron giganteum (assembly GCA_007115665.2). Classification (NCBI taxonomy): domain Eukaryota; kingdom Viridiplantae; phylum Streptophyta; class Pinopsida; order Cupressales; family Cupressaceae; genus Sequoiadendron; species Sequoiadendron giganteum. The sequence continues at coordinate 438,090,370 of CM021102.1, read as the reverse complement.
CCAGCCACTTCCACTTTTCAACAGATAACAAAAAGTAAAGTAAAACTCAGCCACTTCTTCAAGGGCAATGAAATACAAAATACCAAAACGAAAGAGCTGATTAGTACTACTAGATCAGCGATTACAAAATGATATCTAACACAACATATCATGTGAGAATTCAAACAACAATAAAGACCAAGTGTTAGGAGTTCATCTCTAAACAATATAATGACGAGGCATCATGAAAATATGAAATTATGACAAAGATACCAAGTCTGATATGAAAGAGCAACGGTCTGATTTTTCTGATCAGCAAGCTTGAAACACCCTCAATCGCTCGCATCTCACCAACCACAACTCCGAATCACCTCAAACTTGTTGCAAATGATGCATAGAAGCTAGGCGTCCCAATTCCAACTGAGAAAGTCCCTGAAAACTAGCAACCAAACTCCAACACAATTTCCAATACACCACAGGCAAATGGTACAGCCCTCTAAGGAGGTTGACCCACTAGTAAAAATCAGACGCACCACCAAAAAATCTGAAACTCCAGGCAAATGGTTGCCTAGGAGCTAAGAAAACAAAGAGGCAATACCCACAAAATTCGTCCAACTCCTCAAGAAGACATGAGCATAAACGTGGGTCAGCTAGGTCTGAAGAAGCACTCCAAAAAATCACCAAACAGCAACGAACACACCAAAAACTGCCTTCAGAAGACATCAAAAGCACACCAAACTGAAAACGCAGATCAAGCCATCACCATTGAAGCTCAATCTGCAACCTATGAATGAAGAAGCAGTCACTGATCAGCTAGGAGTTGTCTTTCAAACTCAAAACTGAGAAGAGCTAAGAGGCGTCTCAACCTCGAAGCAAGAGTTTGAACCAATTTCGGCAACACTTCATTATGATAGAAAATGGATAACCAAATGAGAGGGAGAATGTTGTATTTAGGCTTCAAGCCCAAGAATTCAAATCTCCTTTTCCCACCAGAATGGGATGCCCAAATATGAGGAATAAAATAATAGTTATTAAAACTCATCTGCTTGTGTATTTTGGTGTCCACTTTACCTTAGCATAAAATATAACTTAAAAAGTATTTATCTCCAACTTGGGCGTCCAAAAATGAAGCCCACCTTTTAAAATCAACTTAAGTCATAACGCCTAGTCAAGGGGGTCCAAAAGCAACAATAAAATATAATATGACTTAAGTTATCAACTTTCCTTTTTTGACTCCAAGAAAGCTAGAGAAGCCTCTGCCAAGCCTGCATTGCCAGAAATAGTAACTGAGTGTTGAACTACTGCCAAACCACGTTGCCAAAAATAGCACTTACTATAAATAGCATGCCGCTAAAAATAGTGACTCCAATCACCGTTTAAGCACATTTCGGGTAGCCATCGTAACTTACTAAAAATAGCAAGTCCAGAAATGATCACTAATCAACATGCATGTGACACCCCCCTGAAGCTTTTTGAAAACCCAAACAGACCCAAAAAACAAACTGGCAACTCATGCATGCATCCCCTAAAAACTCATAAAGATAACTCCCAAAAAATAGGAAACCCTAATTTTGCCTCCGACTAGCCTACGGGCCTCTGAAATAGGCTAACGGTCTCAGAAAGGACTAGTGCTGAGAAGGGGAGATTACAACGTAAGTCTACAAAATGGACAATAATAGCTTGAACAAAGTCTGAAACCTTGAAATATGCCCACGAATAGCTTCTACAAATTCATACGGCTTACATGCATGCATTATACAATCTCCAAATCTCGTGTGAGGAAGATGCAAGCCATGGATAGAGTCAAACTGTTGCGCCTAGGCCTGAAACACTCACACCAACATAGATTAAGCCCACACGCCTTGATACAGGGAGCGCACGACAGGAGAACAAGGGTTTAATATTGTTATCAGCAACCTACGACTTCTTCTATGAAGCTCACAACCAGCCAACTCCACGTATTCGCCTCAGGCCATGTTAGCACTAGACGTCTAGGGTTTGTGAAGACCCACAACCTTCTTACAATCACGCCCAACAAGATATAACCAATGAACTTTCTCAGAAAATGCAGATATGGCGGCCTATATAATATGCAACCCTGCAAACTAGGCGCCACTCTAAGCCCTCAAGTAAAAAGAAATATACATTGTCTTTCTCCAATGCAAATAAAACATTAACTCATAAATTAATCTTAATACCAGATAAAACATTACCTTGCAAATTTATCTCTGATAATTTGTCTTGTCTAGAAAGACTCACAAATTATCTCAATCGTTCAATCTAGACGTCGAAACACAAATGTGAATCCTGCATGAATCCGCCTCAATCCAACTAGGGGGAATAGTCTCACTATCGAAACCAAATACCCTTAGGGTTTTCATCCTAGGGTTTAGATTCCGGGGAGCTCCTCCAGAACACCAAAATAGAATAATAATGCAACTTAAGCAAATGAGTCCCCAAAGCCTTTTTTTATAATCTCCAATATCAACGCCCTTATGATGGTTGTGCAACCTTTTAATTAATTTTTAAATTCACCTTGTCTCCCTAAGTTGCCAATAAAGTAACTTTATTAAATTAAATAACATTAGTTGAATATTGAACTTAACTTTTAAGTTTAACCTTATTTAAAATGATAACTCATAACGCCTTATGTCACCAAGAAAACATCCGTTTAAGAAATCACTTACTAATTAAAAATAGCAACCCTGCCAACCACCGAGTCGGTGACCAAAATTGACACTTACTATAGATAGTAAGTATGGCTAAATTGTATGAAAACCCACCCAAAAGTGTCAGGTATCTCCAATAAACCCTCTGCACACATTGGCAACACTAAAATACTCCTCTAGTTGACACAATCCTTGAAAGCCAACTCCAACTGCACTGCAAGAGACCTCGAAAATTGGGACATTACACTACTCTTAGGGTTAAAACAAAAAGTGCTACCAAGATGAGTAAGGATCCAATTTATCATGCCTGCACCAAAAACATGGAAGTGAAGTATCACTATTTATCAATGTTGATTCGTAAGAAGACTCTAGATCTTCTTAATTGTCCTACTACTCGCCAAAAAGTTTACGTCTTCACCAAGCTCTCAATCAACTTAAGTTTGAGAAATTTCACAAGCATCTTGGTGCTTTTCCAAAGATCTCTCTCTAACTACAAGGGATTTTCTTGGCTGTTTCTCCTAAAGACAACATAGGATTTCTCATTTACTAGGGATATAGTTCTCTTGAGATTGTTTTTTTGTCACATACTTCGGATGATGTTCGATATTAACAAATTGCCCCTACTCCTCTTCAGATTAACACAAAGTGAAACCAAGATGAGTAAGAATCAAATTTGTCATCCCCACACTAAAAGCATGGAAGTGAAGTACCACTATTTATGAATGTTAATCTGTAAGAAGAATCTAGATCTTCTTAATTGTCCTACTACTGATCAGAAAGTTTACATCATTTCCAAGCTCTTGATGAACTTAAGTTTGAGAGCTTTCACAAGCATCTTGGTGTTTGTCTAAAGAGCTCATTCTAATTATAGAAGGGGTTTTGGAGTTTTTTCGCAGAGATGTTGCCTTTGGATCACAAGGGGGTTTGTTGCCTATTTCTTCTAAAGCCAACATAGGCTTTCTGATTTACTAGGAAGATGCTTCTCTTTTTATAGAGACACCCCCTATAAATAGAGTTAGTCTATTTATTTTATTGTTAGTAGCTGTTTCTCTTACAATTAGTTGGTTCTGGTTAGGCAGGAGTATTTGGTTGCAACAGCAACTCTAACTTCTATTCTTGTTTCTAAATGGAGAGGATAGTGATCTACGAACACCTCTCATGTACATTAGTTTTTGCAATAAAGAAGCTCTTTTGTGCTTCTCCAAATAATTTACATTACTTCCAGCCAGTACTCTCAAATACTCAGCAAGTCCAAATTTGTAACTCTGCCTATAGTCTGCAGCATGGCCTGCACATCCGAAGGTAAAAACACAAACTTTTTCCTGTTTAAGCCCTGCACCCCCTCCCTTCTCACTTACAAGATGATCATTTGCCTTTGAGCTCTTCTTGTGGTGACTTTAGGTGATTGTAAATATGTTTTAAATTTTAATTTTTTTTCCAAGCAATTGAAATGTTATTTTTTACATACACATTTATGTTTTCTAAGCATACAAATTAATGTACACTAGCTAGGGTTCTGTATTTCTGAATTTTTTTCGAAGCCTGGTTTATGTTTTTTTTCTCAATACTAGAGTTTGCAGCAAAAAAAAATTGATGCCAAGGTTCGCACTTAGTATTAAATGCCATAAGGAAATGGAAGTGGAAGCAAAAGAACGACAAGGATGTCGCTTGGAAACAAGGCATACCATTAGCAAGCACGGGATCAGTCATTTGCAACTATTATGGATTGAAAATGAGTGTAAACATCAATTGCCTCGAATACCATCATGCATGGATTGTTGGACACGATATCAAATGGTGTTTGAACATTGAGAGGAAGGTTGTATAGGAGATAATGCAGCCATTGCTTTGATAGAGCAAAAAAATTGGAGAAAATAATGACAGGCCCAGCCACTGCAGCAGGGATAAATCCCAACATGGCATAGGAATCAAAGGCAAAAACAGATACAAAGATTGTGGGCTTCTATCATGTTCCATAAAGTCATTGTACATTCACTTAGTTGACCTCCAACTGAATGCATTTATAAGGATTTTTTGTTCTCCAAAACACACTAGGGATAACCTTTTCTTGAAGGTATAGGTTGAAACAAGAACAAGCATGACAAAACAAGAATAGCTTGTGCAATTTTTTGGTTCTACAACCTTCCATTCAATGTGACAAGAAGTTCATATTGGGAGATTATGATCACAGCCTTCACTATTGCAGGAAAAGGGTTCAAGGCACCTAGTCCACATGATATAAGTGGGTGTCTGCTCCAAAAAACAATGGCAAATACAAAGACAATTGTGGAAGAGAAAAAGAAATATTGGCACAAGAATGATGCAAAATAGTATCAAATGGATGGATAGATGGAAGAAATTGCACCCTTGTGATCTTTCTAGGGGCTTCAAATGATCAAATGGTGTTCCTGAAATCCATTGACGCCTCTAACAAAGTAAAGAATACTAAGAATCTAGGTCTTAGAGCTTATTTGATGGCATTCACACAAAGTTGCAGAACAAGTTGACACAAAAGCACCTCAATGATCCATCTTCATCAGCTTTTGTGTTCACTAAAAAATGGAGGGCTCACACTATTCCATATAACGATTGGACTATTGAGGATGAGGACACACTATCTAGAGAAGACACAATTGCTGAATTTAAAAGGCAAGCAAAGAAGGATGCAGCAGAAACAAACAAAAAGATGCATTGGATTGGATGACATCATGGTTGAGGATGAGGATGATACTTTGGAGGAGTTGTCACCTTCAAGCTAGAGAGTAGAGCCACAGCCAACTTCGAGTAGTAGGACCCCAACCATCATTTACACGTATATGTAATATTCTGCCCCAAAAAATTATACCAAAATATGCAATTTTTCACAAGTTTTGCTATGTAGGCATTTCGTCAAACACTTTGCATGTGATCAGATATGAGGTATTTCTAGGTGCGATCACTGAGAGTTGCTGCTACAAGAATTTAAAATCATGGAACCATCATTAAATCGTAGCATTGTTCATAGAACTAACATGGACATTTCGTCAAACAATTTGCAGTTAACAATGTTTCATCATATTTTCACAAATAATCATCACAGAATTAAATTCCTTAACTTCACATGCTGGGAACAACCTTTCTAAAGAAAATTGTTGATTGATATGCATACTGGTCACCAATTGATAAATACATGCATTGCTATTGTAAGCTGTTACCTCCAAAAATTCCTTAAAAAACTGAAAATACTGAACATAATAAAATATTAATAAGTTCAAATGCTGACCTCTGCTGTTACAGTCCAATCAGTGTTCGATTTAACCTAATCAACATTCATTTTAACCCTCCTTCAGCTGTATGGCATTCTCCAAACAAGTATGACTGCCTTTGAAAGTGTACGGCAGCTATAATAAACTGCAATCCCCTTATTAAAATGCTGCATTGACTTGTTTTAGAGATTACCAAGGCTGTGATAGGAAATATTAGGGCTTTAATGCCTTTCTCTATGCATCGTACCTTTCCTTGGTTGATTTATAATATGGTACAGCCTCTTTGGGGAGCCACAAAACGGTACGGCTAAGGGTACTCAGCCATAAATGAATATTATATGATTTTTAAATCATTTAATCAATGCACACACTTTACTGCAATTTTTTGTTTGATTTCTCACTTGTACACACAACACTTACAAATTTATTATTTGTTGGCAAATCTTTAATAAATTTGTACTTTGAGTTTCAGCGCCTGCAACTATCAACAATAACTTGTTTTCTCCATTTACATGCAACTATGAATCCAACATTAATTTGACTAGGAAGAAATATTTCATCTCTAAAGTCAAATACTCGTAGGGTTTTCGTTCTAGGGTTTAAGTTGAACATGCAATCCAAACTTCACAATGAGGAAATATAAAATGACCAAGATGTGTAAATGAATTCCTTCATTCCTCTTTTATAACTTCTGAAGGAACTTTCAAGAAGTTATACTTTAAATTCACCTTTATTAAAATAATAATCTTTTTAGCCGACATAAAGTGATTTTATATTATTTCTGCTTTTTGACTTAAGTCAATTTATAAAAAATTAATTAAATACAAGTCATCCGCAACCTTAATTTAAGGCAACTTAATTAAATTAATTAAATTATTCCCTTTTTAATTCTCCAAATTAGCCTACGGGAATAAAATAGGCTAATCAAACTCCCTCGAATGCCTAAGTCGAAGAAATACATTACAATATATGGGGAATAGGAAATTCTAAATTGTCGTAACTTGCACGGAATCATAAACTTTGATGATTTTTAATCAATTGTTGTATTGACACATTGAAGTGATATTGTACCTTTTTTTATTCAATAATGATAGAAAACTCTTTAACCAATGTTCTAAATACTCATTTCATATGTTTTGTAACATTATTTTGCATGATTTTTTTTTCTAACAGAAACTTAAAGTATTTTTTTAGTTTCTCACCCTGTAAATCAGCTTATATTATCAAAAACATTATTTTGCATGATTTTTTTTCTAAAAGAAACTTAAAAATATTTTTTTAGTTTCTTGAGTTTTGCCAAGTTTTACCAATTTACCAAAGTCTCAGTCAAAATTGGATTTGTTGAGTTTTATTAAGTTGCAGATTTTTGAACAAAGGCCACCTAAAAGGTGATATCAAGCCTCACCATGAAAGCGTATTTGAATAAATGGGGAGCAACAAAATGCATGAATTAAAATATGTACAAGCAAAGCAATAAAGCAAGTAAAAGCATCAAAATTGCAAGGTATCAATAAGGAGGTGTGACCCAATCATGAGGAATCACTTTTCATTAATCTTTCATATAGTTTTATACAATATGTTTAGTTGCTGGATAGAAGTAACCACTGCAACAGTCATCGTAACAATCATAACTCCTCAACTACTTCATGCAGTATGCTCTAGCTATTAATCACCACATGTGCCCACATAATAAAGAATACTTTGAATCATGGTGAAAATTAAAGACAACCTGACACAACTCCACTCATTATCAGTCCAATATCCATATTATTGATTGGCTCCCATGCAGGGTTGGGTAACAACAAATACTCCACTTGAATTACTGTCCAGATCTATTGTCATATTCTAAAGACTTTACTTTAATGCAGGACCATAAACACAGTTTGAACACAAGGAAGCCCATATCCTTTAACTTATCAACCACTATAGAAAATTTAAATTTAAATTGAGCGGGCAATTCTGACCTAGAATCTAGAAAATCAACTCCATAACTGAAATGACTTTAAAATATTATGCTTAGAATGACATATTGAAGAACTTTTTGGAGGTCATAAAATATTTTTTATCTGATTATGGCAGGGGAACCAAAATTGGTCCTAACATCAAGGAGGGTATTTAACGTTGGAACTTCGACATACAAAGCAAACTATGTACATGGTGGAGGTAACCAACAATGTGTTGGTGTTACTGAGCTGAAGGCAAGATGCTTACTGATTTTGCTCGCCTCATTGAACTCTACCTAGTCTGTGGTTGTTTAATTAGAAAATTTTCCCACTGTAGAAGCAAGCGCCTAAGCTAGAAAGCTAAAAAATATCTAGCAGAAGTTGCCTGCATTTTGGTCCCATTAGCTGCCTGAAGTTTAGTATCACAGTTTTTACTTGTGCAGCTGTTCAGATAAGTCAATGCATGAAGTATAATGATACTAGAAACTACTTTTTCAGTAATTCATAGCTGTGTTCTCGAAGCTGCTAAGTGCAGTTTGTCCTGACTGTCAGCAGTGACTGATACTTTCTGGATTTCAGATGGGGTTGTATTTTTCAGCCCCCTATGTATCGAGCCAAAAAAGTTTGATTAGACATATAAAGAGGATAATCAAGGTAGACTCAATCACCAGAGAAAAAAATATATATGATCAGAAATTTTTATATATGATCAGAAATTTTATTTGGCTTGGAAAAAAAGCTTCATGTCACTAGCAGAATCCTTTAGATCACTAAAATCTTACTAGTCCCAACAGGGACTCCTTGTATGAAACTCTTCAACTGATATACCTTCCATCATTTTCTACTTACAAATTACAAGCAATTCTTTGCACAGTCTTCCAAAGCGCATATGCAATCTCATAAATACTATGATGATAGGATATAAAATAAGCAAACTACTCCATAGTTTAAAGTAATCTAACTTACTAACCTCACAAAGAGAGTTTGTACTCCATGTTTTTCTAACATAAAATCGTACTGATTTTAACATAAATGTGCATCTGCAGCTTGAAATTCTACAAGCCTAACTGGTGAAAAAAATAGATCAGATTTTTATATGGTTATAGCTAAATTAGTAATCCAGTCATAGTAAAATCTACAATTGTGAAATGCAATCAAGGCTCCAACTGTTGAAGAAGCTTTAGGGTTTGTGTGAGGCCAAATAAGCATTGTTTTTCTATTTGAAGAAAGCAATAAGAGACATAATAAATGAGAAAATAAGTAAAGAATTACTATAAATTTTTAATACGATCATTATAATAAGATCCAGGAAAGATGTGATGAGAACTTATATATATTCCTAACATTAAAAAAAAAAGCATCCAAAGAATCAAACCTCTTCACATTCTATCATTTTTTTTGTACAACGCAAGTTGTGTGATTCATCAACAATCACCAATCCCCATTTTAGGTTAACCATACTCTTCTGCAAACGACTTAGCATTGTATATGATATAACAACGATTTTGGGACCCTCAACAGCATCTGTAATATTATCTCGATGACCAAACACTGCACATTCAAATTCATAATACAGAAATATCAGTATAGATAAAACATGTTGATGAGAATAATTTTCAAATATTCAAGTTTCACATTGTTCAATATAGAAAATTCACATGCAATTCATTCAATATACGGTACCCAGACCCTATAAAAATTGCTAATCTCTACTAAGCATCCAAAAGAAAAAGAGCATAACTATATCAGAAATCTAAACAAAAACTGTTGGCAATGTATATATACACTTGTTTAACAATTAAATGGGACAGCGGGGGACTCGTTTCGAAGATGGGAGACAGGGGGCCTAAGTTTGGGGACGACGGGGGGACACCGGCGAGGGGGGCGGAGGGGGGGCGGCGCTGAAATACATATAGTACTTGAAAAAATAGTTATAAAAAGATGTATAACAATATAATTATATAGCTGTAGAAGCCTAAGGAATAAGTAAAGTTAACACATAAAAACAAAACTTAAAACTTAAAAGTTTAAACACAATAACACATTGCAATGATATATCATTTCATTGAACTAGTGAACGACTAAACATTGAAAATCAAAATGAAAATATAGACATTGGAAAATGCAACAAGAACTAGATGTTTCATAATTTGAGTTCCATAATCATGATTCATGAATCATAATTACAATCAAGTATCACTATATCATCAATATTCAAACTTCAAACTTCAAAAACAAAGTACAAAATAGTAAATACTAATGGTAAATGGCTCCAGGCTAATGGCCTAATGCCTCTGGAAGTCTCCCAAACGTTTCCCTAGAGTCTCCCAGAAGTTTCCCTGGAGTTTCCTTGGGTGGAGGGGACGTCTGGAAGTCTCCTAGAAGTTTCCATGGAATCTCCCATGTAGAAACGTCTAGGAAACGTCTTCCTCCAAGAGGAGACTTCGGGGGGACGGCAGAGACGGCGAAGAAACGTTTCCTAGGCGTCTCCCCATCTCGGAAACATCCCCGTCTCAGAAACAAGTGGTTTTTCCAAGGGGACGCGTCCCCGTGGAACGGATTTGTACAACTGCTGATTATTTAGAGTTACATCACAATATATTATTGGTGATTTGCTCAAGAATTTCAAGACACGCAACAAACATCCCACAAGAACAAACCTATATTGCATACAGAAGAATGATAAGAGAAGAACAAAAAATTGTTCAACTAGCAAAGGTTGAATCTGAACTACAAGAAGAACAAAAAAGAACTAGGACATATCATGTGACCATGGAAAATTTGCCTACAAACAAACAAAGAGAAAAAATACAAAGGAGTTCCTTCCAAAATGTGCTAAATATTTCCTTGATGTTTATTAGTTAATGCTATTGTGAGTTGTATTCTTCTACTGAATCCAATGCTGAAAATATTTGATGAAAAGTTGCCATGCAAGACGAATTTGATGTAATCATAGCATTGAGACCCATCAAGGACTCTCCCAAACTCCCAAGTCTGAGTCTGAGGAGCCCTTCATGAGCTTCTAGATTAGACTCATGGGCCTTGCAAGCTTGCTCGAACTCATGAGTCCCAAGAATGGACTCAACAAGTCTACAGGGCCACCAATCAATAAAAAAAAATTTAAAACAAAACACACCATCCTCAACTCTAAAAAGGCACTAACACTTTAAAACATTCACTTACCCATTTTCAGCTTATTTTCACTTGCCCAATTGCATTCAAACTATTTTCACAAGAGTTGCATGGAAACAGATATCATATCAATCCAAACACAACAAAATTTCAAGAAACCCTAATAAAGATACGACTAGATTTGACAACTATAAAATATACATACATTCAATTATTTATAATTCTAACAATATAGGACATAACTTTAAATATATATATAGAGGGTGGAAGGTTACCTTGTGCGCTTATATATGTATGTATGTATATATATATATATATATGTGTGTGTGTGTGTGTGTGTGTGTGTGTGTGTGTATTTACTCTAGTACAAAAGACAAAAAATAAAAATAAACATTTTGTGTTCCGTCAAATGGAAAAGTAGCTATTTTTCCAAAGTATTTAAATTCCATTTATCCTTTTGGTTTGCACAATCAATCTTAATTTTAAGTAATACTATTTCGATACCGAAGTTAATTCAAAATGCGAATATAGTAAGTTTTTTCCTTAAGATTCATTATTTTTCAATGGTTTATAAATTTGTAGAGTTTTGTCAAGTCTTCACCAAGTTTGAGTTTGAATCAAAAATTGGCTTGTCGATTTTTTGACAACTCTGAAACTCAACATCATAGATGTAATAATAAGAAATCACACTAAGGAGTTGGTTGAGCTTGTAAGGAAATTATTGTTAATCTTAAGAAAAGAGCTATGTTGCATAGGTTACAAAATTCAAAACTAGTGCAACAAAATGACAAATCAAAGCATACGCACATAGAAACACCAAATACACCCTTGTAAACCCTTTTGGGAACAGACTAAGCAAGAAAAGCATCACTCAATATATCAACTAGACCATTTACAATACAGAGAGAATTTCTTAAGTGTTAGTCATCCTCCCACAACATGCACCTCCTATCAAGAACACCATATAAGCACAATACAAGGAGAATTCCTCCACTATGCTTCCTCTAATGAATAAGTTAAACCAGCCTCTCAAACTTATTGTCATTGCATCTATTACAATGCCATGTGCTTGCTTATATAGAACAAAATTGCACAAAACCACCAAGTGGTATTACAAGAAACCAAGGACCCAATAGACATGAGTCCATCAAAACACCCCATGTCACTCTTTACATTCCCTAAATATCTTTCCACATTTTGAGGCTTCCACATTTGCTCTCCATTTGTCCTATCCAATACAAGCGCACAAGGTAACCTTCCACTGTAATGTCCCCATTTTCGCGAGCATCAGAGTTCGATGGATTTAGCCTATTCCTGGCCCTCATAGGCTAATATGTCTGGTTAGAGGGTCCCTTTTGGCAGTGAACAGTGGTTTCTTTCCTTCAGAATTCAGTGTTGGGTCAAACTCAGCCTTCATTTGACTCAGTTTCACATACTTACTATTTATAGTAAGTCACTGTTCAGGGTTTCTATTTTTAGACGGGCATCCGATCACATGGAGAACAAGGAGAGTCGACTCCTGGCTCAGACGGCATAGCAATCGGACAAGTATTTCAAAAGATATTAAAGTTTAAGTGACTTAAGTGATTTTTTAAATATTTTAATATTATTATAAAGTTATAAAGTAACTTTCTAATAATAAAGTCACTTTAATATTATAAAGTGCATTAAGTGAATAATTTAAAGTGGGAATATATTTTTTATCCCACATTGGCCAGGAAAGTGTTTGAGCTCTCACAAGAAAGAATAAAAAGGGACTTTAAGAGCTCATTCTCAATATCCAAGATTTGATATTTGTCATATGATTTCTCTTTGGCGTTTGGAGAAGGGAGCCCTAGGGTTTTCTTCCAGCATATTGGCATTGGAGAGCGTAGATGCTTCATTGCAACAGCATTCTGAGGTTGTGAAATATCAGTTGAAGGTGCTTAACTGTTGGCTTCATCCAGAGGTCAAGTTTGTGCTTCATCGGATTTCCAAGAATGTGCTTCATCGGATTTCCAGGAAAGTATAGAATAAGGGTTTCTTCATCTTTTAATATCAGAAGATTGTATTCCGGGTATGCTCTATTGTAAAACTTTTCAAAAGTGAATCAATAAGATTATCTCTTTGCTGCAATAGGGTTTAATATTTTCATCTTCAGCATTTTATTTCATGCCTGGCATTATTTTTTTTAAATATACAACAAGAACACAAACAAATTCAAAACCCTCATCAGAAAATACAGAGTTTGAGGATTGGAGAGAACTAGTGTTCTTACATCCACCCTCTATGAATGTTTGATTGCTTGTCTATATGTGGCCCCCAAATTATTTCTATTTCCAATGTTACATACAACAATTGCAACATAAGAAAATATCCTAACATTAAGTGTAGCATACCACCCTTGGAGGACCACAATGTACAATAACATTACAATATTCTGACACAAGGTTTACAACATCATTCCCAAAATTCTATTACTTGTATATATTCTATACCAAGAGCCAATCAGAAAACAAACATAAACTAGTACCTTTGTTGCAGCTTCCCCATTAAATCAACAACCACCTTCCAAGGTATCAACCTTTTTGTTCAATACCTTCTTGTTTTTGTAACCTAGAATCATCAACACAAAGCTCCCACTCAAACAAAGATTATCACAAGCAAAAAAAACACCCTCCTTAGCATCTTTAGAAGCATGGCTCTAATAACAAGTTTTAAGAAATTACTAATAATTTTTAGAGAAGAAGAGTGTAATAGGTTACAAAACCCAAAACTAATGCAACAAATTGAAACACTAGATTTACCTAAGGAAGCCATTTCAGGAAAAAACCAGCCACAAAAGCACCACCATAGTATATTTATCTAAAGAACACGATTACAATATACAAGAGATTTAACTTGTGCTAAGTGAGATCTTCGCCCTTCGTTAAATTTTAGAGTATGAACCTTCAAAGAACTTGTCCTTAATGCAAAATGCATACTTAGAGAACTAATTCTCAATGGACTCTATGAGTTGGTCTCTTTCTTATAATCAATCCAACGATATTTGCAAAGATATTACAAAACCATGTAACCTTATAGCAATTTCCATTCATTCTCTCCAAATCCAATCACAAAAATATGCCACCTGAAAAATATCCGTGTTTTAACAATTTCATGAGCTTGTATTTATAGCCACAAAGCTTATAAGAAACGACTAACCGCTTTTAAAATAGATTGGGTACAAACCCATGGTCCATGCCACTACATATTCCACACATCTCCTCATGTACTACACATGACCCCTCATACCCCATGAATGACCCTTCCTGTTCCACAAGTGAACCAAAAAACTCATGTGTGACTTCATATTCCATGGCATCCCATGTGGTTGTCATTGTCACATATGATATCTATTCAAATTTTCTGTAACATTATTTAATACAACCATTCAGATTTTTTCTTACATTATTTAGTACCACCTGCATCCATTGACATTTATCAGCATGACAAGTACAACCATAATACTGAAGTTTTCTAATGTAAATGTGGATGGGAACGTACAAGCATCAGAGACTGCTCTTGTACCTTATTGCATTCTGTAAAAGGAAATTATTATGATAAAAGGTCTGAGGAAGAGATTTATTGAGTTATATCTCCACTCTGATTTATTTAATAGTCTCAAAACATCTGATTCACAAAATCAATTCACTTGCATGAAATTCTTCAGTTACATTATTTGGAATTAAATTCTAGATGATTAGTGATTGCTGGCCATTTTTGTTTTTGGCAGGATGGTTCCTACTATAGAGGCCCTTTAGTGTTGGATGTTAAAGGATCAGCAGATGACTCTTGGTACTATATTTCTCCAACATACAAGATTGAGCAGGTAAACATTTTTCTCAGCATTATGTCCAACACACTGTTGGATACCTTCTTTTTCTAACTTCCTTACATATTCAACTGATAATGTGATACTAACATTTATGTATGGCTTTCTTTAAATGGGAGGTATTTTCAGCAAATTTATGCTGTTTACGTTTTCTGGGAAACTGTTCATTGTGCAGATTAATTCATTATAAGATACTATTACAATTAGAAAATGAAAATACATATTTCACGTGTCTGCAAATATTGCATCCTATTGTTGAAATGTGAAAAGATTTAGATTCAAGATTATTCAAATACCATACTATAGACTAGCAAAATTCAGATACAGAGGTTATAGCCGTTTTTGTATTTGATTTGTCATATTCACATACTATATTCTTTCTCAATCAGTGCCGAGTCGGAGGATGCCACAAAAGACTGCGTCTTGTGCACACTATTGCCTTGAAGGAAGGAGATGCTGAAATAGAGGTTTTAAGACTATCTGTTTATGAGGAAGAGTGGATGGGGCCAAGCCACTTGGAATTAATGAGGTGCATATCTTAATTTAGAAATGCCAAGGGAATTATAGTATAGGTGCATTCATCTAGTTACCTCTTTTGGATTCATTGTCTTTTACTAATTCAAAAGTTCATTATATTCTAGTCTGTGAATGATGTACTTACAATACCAAAAGCAAAATGGATTGACTAACAAGATGCATTTCTCGAAATGTTATGAAAGTGATAGTGAAACAAGAGTAGTTATACAATTGCAAGTCCATTGACTGTAATTAGAGGTTAGGAATTTCAAACGTAGCAGTAAAGATGAGCAAACATAGGTATAACAGTTTTTTAGCAGCATAAACATATAAATAATAAATAGTGCTCCACAAAGATGTGTCCATGGAGGTCCACGTGGCATCTCAGACAACTTGGGAACTTGTGGACTTGGAGGGGATGTCCCATTTTTTCAAGACTGGACTTACTGCTCCATTTGGTGTATAAAAATAAAAAGGTAACTTTTCAAGGAAAATTTACCTAAAGCCCCTAAAATGCTAAAAGGGGAAGGATTGTAATTGCAAATACAACATGTTGTAATTTTGAAATTCCAATGTCTCATAACATTACACTAGGCGAGCTTTTATTTAGTATAGCAACATAAGTAATAGTATATGGCAAACTCCCAAACCCTAGAGGCGGCCTCCTACAACGGCAATGGAGATTCCTCTTATGTAGGGGACGGTGAAGGAGAGTCAGAGAATGGCGATGGAGATGAGGCTGATTCTGAAAACGATGAGAGGGTTGCTTGGGGGAAGTTTCATGACAAGGAGGACAAAAAACTCATTGATATATTACCTGAAGCCCACTTGGAAGGCCCAAGTGGTATGGAAGTTGGGTCAAATGAGTTCTCTAATGGGTGTAGCAGCTTGGACAAGGATGAAGAGAACGTTTCTCTCTTAGAGTTGTGGCTAGAGGCTTAGGGACATACCTGGCAGATGCACTTGGTTCATGGGAAGGTTCTTCCAATGGTTAAGCCTAGTCACTCTAAGTCTCGATCGAGGGATCTCGATCGCTTGCTCAAGAGGGGCTTTCTTTTGCCCTCTCTAGTGATTCATGAGGTTCTCGATTCTTTTGCATCTATTCAACTAGGGCTTTCGTCTCCTCAGCACGATGTGTTGGACTCAAAGACCTTGCCCTCTTACCCTGCTGAAGATTCTCGTGTTGTTGAGTCTTCTCCTTGTGTTGGAGAGGGCACTTGTTTGGGGTTCCCAACGAAGGAGATGCCCCCAGTTTCTCCCCTTGATGCTCAGGCCTACCCAAAAGGAGTTGTGCTTTCTCCTCCTCTGAGCATGGTTCAAGTTTATAGTGATAAGATTTTCTTGGCTATTGCGGAGACCCTTGTTTTTGTCCCTCTCTTACATGGGTCAATTTTGCCAACGCCTCCTTTCTTTCGTAATATTCCTCTTTTGTTTCTCAGGGAATGTTTTCTCCTTCTATGGATCCTCAAACTCCTTTACCTGTTGGGGTTGTGAGTGCTCTTCTAGTATTGGTGCTAGTGTGAGTGATATGGTTGCTCCACCTTCCCCTTATCTTGGTGTGGGCTCCGGTTCGGCGTTTCATTTTCAGGATTGTTCTTTCTCTTCCTAATGAGTGGGAGGACAGAGCTACTACTGGCTTGCGGTCTACACTTATTGGGAGATTCCTTGGTCATAAACCAGACATTGATCTTATTTGCAGCTGGGCTTCAAGGTGTTAGCCATCATCAAAGGAGAAGCTACAAAATCATTAAAGCAATCTAGGTCGCTTGATGAAAAGTCTATTTTTAGTTGTCACCATTTTCAAATAGAAGAGCATATTCAAGGATTTGTTATTTTTTGGCCAAATCTATTTTTAGTGCAAGGAGCCCATGCTATTTTTAGTGTTTTCTATCTATAGCTCAAAGTAAACTATTTTTAGATCATCTATCTCATCAAGTGAGAGACAAGAGATTTGAGGGGATAACTATAATATTTTGATTATTAATTCAACTAACAATCACATGATTATAAGTTTAGAATTAGTGGATGACATAGTTTGTGATAAAACTTGCACATCATGCAAGCAAATGTAGATAGGATAGAAGTGTAGTTAGTTTTATTTATTTATTTTTATGCAGCTATTTGTAAACAATATAAATAAATGCATTTTTGCAATTAGTTCAAGGAATTGACCAATGGTAATTCTCATGCTTGCGTATTGTTGGAGTTACTATTCATCAAGTATCCAATGTTATCGTGTTTTTGCAACTTACCCAATGACATTTACTATGCCTATCTTGTCTATGAATGTTTATTGAGATGTCTCGTATGTGTGCTAAAGGTTAAATTGCTTCAATGAATTTGCAAGCCAAATATTGCAAATGAGCTTCAAAGTGTAGCTTATGCCTTTGTACTAAGTCCTACATTAATTTAACCATAGCATTCATGTTTATGTGTGTTGGCATTTCAATTAGCACCTCTAGAGTGCTTATTGGAAACGGACAACTATTGCAAGTGTTATAGTATTGCTCTTCAAATTATAGAGAGGAAGATCTCTCTTTGTTGATGTTCTACGTAAAAAAAGGGATACTAAGGTTCCTATCTTTTTTACTCAGCGACAAGACACAAGGGTGCATACACACAATGCGTCGTAGCTAAGCTTTTCTCTGGTTTCTACAAATCTTAACTACGACTAAACTAGCTTCTAAACTATCCTACCTCCTCAAGATAAACAGAGCATGAGGGCATAGGAGCGAAATGGATGGGTTGGATCACTTGAATCCGCCGTCTCCGTAGAATATGGCTGAGGCTCTAAACTCTCGGATATATGCTGGGATAAGGTTTTATACAAGTAAACACTCTTTACGGTAGGTTGGATCTGAGACTTGCCAAGGAGGAGGAACCCTTGTCCAAGGTATAGGCTGAGAAACAACGTACTAGAAACAACAAGGTACGAAGATATGGATATCAGGATTTCTAAGGAGGAGGAACCCCTGTCCGAAGTGTAGGCTGAAATCCGGATATTTAAACAACATCAAACGATAGCAATTGATGACAAAATATCCAAGGAGGAGGAACACCTATCCGAGGAGGAGATTGAGACAATAAACTATTAAAAACAAAGACGTTGGATCAACTCAAATCTTAGATCAAATATGCATATGCCATCTAACTTTCTTCTTCAAGCTTTTCCAAAGAATTACAAAGATTAGTGGGATCTGACATGCATGATTTGTGGAGATCTAGAGTCAACTTGGAAAGGGGCATCAAGTTAACTTCAGTCATAGTTATTGCTACTTTGGAGGGTAGGACGTCCTTCTTGAGGTGCTTTACACCTCCTCACCACTGGTCAACAGTGCCTCTATCCAGTCGTTGACCCCTTCAGCCCCCGGGCAATCAATGCTCCTCAAGATGACGGTGTGACATCTTAGCATCTCTTCACCTGTCACAAGATACTGCTGATAGTCCATGCATTTTGCAGCTGCGTCATCCAACTTCATAGACATGGCTGCAACTTTGGCCAACTTGCAACCATTGAGATCATCAAGGAATGTGATATGGATGACGTCTCGAAATTGTTTTTGCACTGTTCCTAGCTCGATGTAACACCTGTCCGAGGAGGAGATTGAGACAATAAACTATTAAAAACAAAGACATTGGATCAACTCAAATCTTAGATCAAATATGCATATGCCATCTAACTTTCTTCTTCAAGCTTTTCCAAAGAATTACAAAGATTGGGACAGCAAAGGCATGAAATCATGCACAATTACGATCAACCAATAAACTCTCATCCAAGAGTGAACAAATACAAACATGCAAACTCTGGCAACAATAGCGCAGCAATTTTGCGTAGTAAATAAAGGTTAAACAAATAATGAGCCCAAGGCTCTTATTTATAGAAACTCAAAGGAGTAGGCAACCCTAAAATCTCCTTGAGTTAACAATCAGTTCTTGCCAATCAGCAAGATTTATTCCTATGTCTAAATGTAGGTGAGCAAGCAGTTAACTGGAGCTCTACTTCAGTTAACTAAAACTAAACAAAAGTAAAACTGGAAGTCTACCTCAGTTGACTAACACCTAACTAAAAGTGAACTTAAATTACAAATGTGCCTCCAAAATAGACATCCACCTTTAAAGGGGATCTGAGATCCACAAATCGTGGAAGTCAATTAGACATCCTTGATTAGTGAGATCTGACATGCATGATTTGTGGAGATCTAGAGTCAACTTGGAAAGGGGCATCAAGTTAACTTCAGTCATAATTATTGCTACTTTGGAGGGTAGGACGTCCTTCTTGAGGTGCTTTACACCTCCTCACCACTAGTCAACAGTGCCTCTATCCAGTCATTGACCCCTTCAGCTCCCGAGCAATCAATGCTCCTCAAGATGACGGCGTGACGTCTTAGCATCTCTTCACCTGTCACAAGTTGTTGCTGATAATCCATGCATTTGGCAGCAACGTCATCCAACTTCATAGACATGGCTGCAACTTTGGCCAACTTGCAACCATTGGGATCATCAAGGAATGTGCTATGGATGACGTCTCGAAATTGTTTCTGCACTGTTCCTAGCTCGATGTATTTTCCTCCCTCATACTAATATTCTATGTGAGGGAAGGATATTACCAACGTTCTTGCGAAGTTGATAATACCTGCGACAATATGCCTGTAGTCAATCAGCTCCACATAATTGGCATCGTAGGCTTTCACCTTATATGCAAGTTGTTCCTTCCAATCAAAAATATGGTGCTTGTTCTCTGTAGTGGTAACCAATTGATATGCCAATTGCAAATCAGCAACTGTTGTTTCATCTCCCAACCTCTTTTCTGTTGTCCTTAGGTCTGACTGTTGGATCTCTGAGCGAAGTCCATGTGCTCTATCTCTGAACTGGTACGTTTCCGCCAATACACATCGTCCTCTGATAACAAACTCATCCACTTGATTTCTCAAGTGTTTTCCATATGTGATCAACTAATGATGGCTTCGCTCTGCGGGGAGATCTAGCAACCCTTGAGGCAAAGCAGAAGAGTTGGGAGTGTCGTGCATCAAGATGGAAATATACATCCTCAATTGTCGGTTTTCAGCCTTTCAGGCTACTTTGTCTTGGCCATCCTTAGCCATCCTCTCTTGGGCACTCACTAAGGCAATTCCAAGAAGGTCTGCCTCCACCTAACGAGTGGTCTTTCCAAGGTTCACCTTTGATAGCATGAAATCTTCAACCTTACATTATGTATGTTTTCGTCCTCAGGTGGGGCAGCAGTCTCTATGATGACCTCGTTATCCGCATTCCTTTCTACATGAACTTGCTTCTTCAACTTCTTTGTCGGCGCGTCTTGAGGGACATGATCGAACTCTATGAAGTCGAGCTGATAGGACGGCCTTTCCCTCTTCCTTCCAAGGGAACTCTCAAGCCAGATAGAATCCCGACTAGCTCCGCTAGGAGGAATGTGGGCCCCCTAAATGCTGGATGAACGAGACTATGTTGTAGCGATGTCTCGTGGTGGTGAGTCCAAGTCGATGGGGACTTGGGACTGCTGTGATGGTGGTGAAGTAGGTGGCTTTGTCTCAAACACAAGCATTGTATCTGCTGCAACTGCTTCTAGTATGGGCTCTGTTTCGGCCATGATTGCCTCAATTACTAGCTTTGGTTCAACTGCAGCAGTTTCTACTACTTCGGGTAAGTTGGTGGCTGTCTCCACCTGTACTTCTTGCTAATTTACATCAGCCATCTGTGTTCTTCCCCATGGAATCCTTGACATCCCCATCTCTTTGGAAGGATTGCTCCACTGCTTTCTTTTGGGTTTCTTCTTGGACGTGGAAGGTAGTGTACACTGAACCGGTGGCGGCTCTGTTCGGGGAAGTACTACCTTCCTTGTCCTCTTGTTGTCTAGGTAGAGTCAGTTGTTTCTGACTACTCTACTCGTTCTCTCCTCTATAGACGTGCTCTCTTTCCCATACCAATCCACTCGGTCGAGTGGTTGTGAATCCACCTGATCCATGAAGGAGAGAAGAATGACTTCTTCCTTGTCATCGGATAAGCCCTCAATGTCTTCTGACATAAAGTCAACAATTTGTGAGAGCTTGAACCTACTATAGTTCCTTCTTCGCACCTCGAACTCATCGTCACAATTGACCCAGTAATCTTCTATGGAAGATTCATGTGATGAGCGTTGCTCGAGATGTGTTGCATAGAGCGCCCTTGGATCATATGACCTCCTTTCAATGAGATACTTGAGATTAAATTTCACTGTTTCTTGGCTCATCAACTTGGCATCGGCCGTTGTCTTGCATCTATAGAGTCCCATCTGAATGGGAAAGTTTGCAGCTGACTTCTTCTTTAGGCGTAGGTGAGAGTGAACTTCGGCCAACTGCCTTAGGAATTCCATGAACACTACCTTATCTGAAGGGTAGTGTGGCATCATGGCGAGATGACCATTGTAGCCATACACGCGTATGTAGGTGAAAGTGGGGAATTGAATTAACCAATCCGCCCAGTCCACCAATGCCTCCTTGGCTGCTGATGATATATGCACATGCATCTCATGGTCGAGATCTCGTACGATGTGCATGATAAAGAGGTCGTTCATCTTTTTGAAGTGTCATTCCGCTTGAGTAAACTCAAGACGCGGAAAGTATTCTTGGACCTTCTGCACACCTAAGGTCCCCACAGTGTTTAGTGTCTCGAACTCGCCTTGGAAGGCAATCAGGTATACTAGGTATGAACACATGTGGAAACTATGAGCATCTAGAAACCCGGTAATTTGTTGGTGGAGTGTGTCACTGATTAGAGAGGCCCAGTCGTAATGTTCTCTTTTGTTGATAATCTTACCAATGATATAGAACATCCACGGCTGAAAATGATTGCCCTCTTCATGTCCAATGATTCTGCTGAGTAGAGTGATTAACACTACGTACTCATCTCTGAATTCTCCTCATCCAACCAATTTGGGCAAGCTAGCCTTTTTCACCTTTAACCATTGTTCGGCCATTTTTAGCGAACACTTGTCCTTTGAAGCTTCAAATGCCTTTTCGCATTCCTTCACAAATATGACCTTTTTGGTAGGGCATGGCGGGATAGCAAAACATTTTTCAATGTCCTTCGGCTTCAAACTGCAGATCACTCTCCCATCTACTGATCGGATTTCTCTTGTGGTAGGATTGTAATGCTTAATGCAAGCAATTACAAGCTCCACACTCTGTAATGTGATAGGAATTGATGCAGCTTGAAACAACCCAGATTCTTCTATGTTTTGCAACGTGATTTGATTCATGCCCTCCAAATCCTCAAAATTGACCTTTGAGTTCTTCTGAAACAAGTCTGTGTCGATCGTTTTCAGATAATCATGGTACAAGACCGTCTTGGTCTTTTATTGTACCTGGGAGTATTGCATTCTGAAAGACTTAAAAAATAGACTGTGCACACGACCCTGTTCTGACAAATTCCAAAAACCCTTAAAAATAGCGCCTGCCGAGAAGTATTTTTCCGAGAAAAATCTGGCACATGGGTTTTGTTCGTGCTCCAATGCTGAACAAACCCAATTCCTCGGATTTTTTATTCGAAGACTTTTCCGGAAAGATCCCTAAAAATAGGGGCAGCAAGTTCGTTGATTTTGGCAAATCTGAAAAGATGGGTTTCACTAGAAAATTATGCTGATCATACCCAGTTGGCCAGATCTGAGGTGGCTTGTTGTTTTCTATGACGAGCAAGAATTTTAAGACAAAAGAGAGGAAGTAGACAAGAGGTGGATTGGAAGTTATTATCTGCCTCCTTGCAAAAATCTGCCTCTGAATTCAACCTCCAAGAAGAAAACCCTTTCTGCCACTAATCTTCAAAAAATATTGAAGAATGGTCCAAAACCCTTGCCAGATCTAAAAAGGACGTCCTTGGGAGCAATTTTCTATTTTGATCTTCAACCTGCAAAAGAATAAATGAAAAAGGGACGCCTAGCTTGAATATATAATGATTCAAGTTGAAATCCATCAAGTTTGGGCGCCAACTCATGATTGAAGCCTAATTTGGAGTTCAAAAGCTGATTTCCGTTGATTGTGGAGTGTTTGGCCTCTTTTTGCCTCCAAATTTTCTTAACTCAAGTCAACATATTGCCTTTGACCTTTTAGGCGTCCTTTCTTGAGTGTTGAGCATATTTTTCATCATTTTCCAAGTTGAAGTGCCTCTATTTGATTCTTGCTCTCGGTCGTTCAGTTGATCTTCGACAGCTACTGACGGACTTGTTGTCGAGACAAAACCATACTGAAGAGATATGCCTGGGAGTCATCAAGTCAGAAACCTGAGTTTGAGCCTCCAAATTAAAGGGCACCTTTCTCCAAGAGGGGCACTTTTAGCTTTTCCTTAGTCAATTTTCATGGTTGTTCTTCGTATTCGCCGTTTAGACCCTCTGTGCTTTGATCTGACGTTACCGTTGATTGATGAATCGGATGACTCTGCTTGATTGTGCATTGGGTTACCAGCTCAATACTAGAAAGGACGACTGATTTCTCAGCTTTTGACATCAAGTTTAGGCCCTTCGAATCTAAGGGCGCCCTTGGCCAGCAAGGGCGCCGTTGACTTGTTTGATTGATAATTTCATGCTATAAACTGCCTGCTTTGATCTTCGTCATCAGATGACTTAGTTATCAGATACCTTTGTTGATGGTTTCGTTGTCAAGATTGGTCAAAGCGAGGAAGATCATCCTGGAGGTCATTGAGTACACTCACTGCATTTGCATGCCTTAAAGACTGGGCGCCTTTCTTCTGGAGGGGCACTTTTCTTCTGTACTTAGCAATTTCCTTTCATTTTGGCATGTTCTTCATTCAGTATCTCCATGTTTTGTTGATGTTTGCCAGTGATTCCTGAACCAGATGATCTTGCTTGAAGATGCGTTGAATAGACAGCACGAACATGAAGAGGATGATTCTTTTCGAAGGATCTGGTGACTACTTTTGACCCTTGAGATCAAGGGGCGCCTTTCTCCAAGAGGAGTGCCTTTAGCTTTGTTGACTGCATTTCTCCTTGGTAGTAAGGCGTCCTCCTTCCAGAGTTAGGCAAATTTTGGCCTTTTTTGTTTTGAGAATCTCTTTCGTCAAACAGCATCCTTTTCAACCTTTTTTACCATGGCTTCTTTGTTGAAGCTTTTGAAGCTTAGCTTTCAGCACCTGGTACTAGCCAATCTGCCATTAATGGTTGCAAAGCTCCTAACTTTGTTCCTGAAAAACGAGAATAGACCCACCAGAGTAGAACATGTCTTTTGATGATTCTGACTTGACCAGTGTAATTGTGAAATCGATTAACCCTATCAAAATCATTTTCAATCATTTCTGGGAAGGTCCTATTTTCGGGGGTTTCCCTAAAAATAGGGGCACGAAACCCTAATTTTCAATTTTTTAGAATTTTAACCATATGTTCCTTGACAGAAACCCACAAAAACCTTATGTTTGGTTTGACCTATAATAGACTTTTGACAACATTTTTACATGATATAGCTCAAATTAAGCATAATGCCAAAAATTTATTTTGGGTACAACAATGTGTTAATATATCCAATCAGTGTGTACTTGCCCTACTTAGTAGCTATTTTTAACTAAACAATGTAAGCGTCTAGTTGTAAGATTTGTTTTTAGTCAAAAAACATCAAAAATTAAAAAACAAAATTACCTAGTTTTGAAGGAGCGTCTTAGCTTTTTACCCTAGGCAAAACCAAAAAGGATATGCACTACATTTTATTCAGCATAAACATGAACCAATCAAAAAATCGTTGTAAAAATTGTAAATTGAAAGTACATCTTGCCAATTTTTATGTTAGTTTTTAATTTACAAGAAGCTTTCCCTTCTAATTCAAAGAACAATTTTAATGCACATCTGTTTTGTTTTGTGTGGCATTGAAAGGTGTGAATTAAAACACTAACAAAATGCATGTTTCATTATCAAGTTGCAAGAGAGGATACTATTCAACATCTCACTAAATTTTCATGTTAGCCATAGGAATTCATGTTAATGCATTTCTTGAAGAATTTTTTTTGTCCTACCTATTGATGATTTTAAATAAATTTTTCCTCAGAAAAGCAACACAAATTACTTTCCACTGGGCTACTATATTAAGAGAAGGTCCACGTTTGGTAACACCAAAAATATTCCTTACACCTTACTTTGGCAATAGCATCTCCTTTTTGTAATGACAACCTAATCCCTAAGCAAATTGAGATATAAATCTAGCTATGCAATGTGGAAATTGTGAAACATTCACACAATATGGATCTTGACCAAATAAAGTATGACACGTTGTTCTTGGGCAGCTTATATGTGAATATATATTCTCCCAACCAATTGAAATGGGCAGATTGACAATGATTTCCAGCAAGCATTCTTTGTGTTCTATGATGATTCTTGACTAGCAAGTTCCTGAGAGACTATAACTCGATTGCCAAATAATGTATGCATTACTGACAATTTTGGTACAAAAACAAACACAGCATCTATACACTTCTAATTGGTTTTAAGGGCCAATAAACTATAAATTACCATCCTTCAAATAGCTCAATAGGTTTGTTTTAAATATCATTTAGAAACTATAATAATTATGAATAATAAAATCATAAATGTCCTATCCAACAGAAGTATCCACTAGTACAGCTATCTTAAATGCATCTATCTAGAAAACGCCAAGAGTTATCATTCTTGAATTATTTTATTTACTTAAGAGTAATTTTATTTTACTATAGAACTATCTAAGGATTCTTTTATTTTATTTGCATTGTTTATTTTATTTTATGTTACAACTATTGAAGAATTATTTTATTTTATTTATATTGTTGACTTTATTTTTATTTGAAGAACTCTTTTTATTTACATAACAATTATTTTATTTTATTTACTCAATTTTTATTTATTCTACTTTACACCTATTTAAGAATTTTTATTATTTTTCCATTGTTTACTTTATTTTTATTTACTTTAAAATTATATTTATTTCATTTTAATTTAGACTTATTTTATTTGATTAAATTGTTTAGGAATAACTATTTTACTTTTGGGCGTAAATTTTAATTTTGCTTTTTAAAAATACCATTCATTATTTCAATTATTTTATTTTATTTTTTACTTTGAAAAGTGTAAAATCCCCTTCCAGAATGTATGATATTTTTACATTACTTTTCAGTTTGACAGATGTCCCATTTTATCAAACTTAACTTCTCTCATTGCATGCAATAATTTACAGTATTGAAATGAAGTGCACAGGTGGTTTCAATGACTAACATTGCAAGTTCATTCCATTATATATGACTGTCATACACTGATATGAATGTAAATTTGTAGCTACAGATTTATGCAACTTGACTGAATGATAGCAATAGACTGATATTTTAATGTTTGACACACCTTACAGAGCATACAGCAAATAAGAGTTCATAATCTGATAAAAGTATGGACTGTAACAGTTATAGAAATGATATGTAACTTAATACCAAACTGTGTATTGTCAACTTAAGAATTACATACAAATGATACTAAGCCTGGGCGGCAATGGTAAGTGCTTTGCAACTCAATACTGGAAAAATCTGGACAGGAGGTATGCACAATAAATAAGCAAACAATTCTCGGAATTGATAACATGTATGCCTGGGCCAGAAATGAGCTCAAAACTCCTCGCAGCAGATGATTTGTGATGAGAAACCCCCACATCCAGCTATCCACACTCCACGCACCTTCCTTCAGCAACTTAGGCTCTCAATATCCACACGCAGCCCCTATAGAAAGTACCACGGCTGATAAGGTGAGCTGCTGTCACACCTGGAGACTCAAGTGCCTTCTGCAATGGTTCACACGTCCCCAATAGAGTCTCACGCAGCTGCTAAGGGTTGGACGATGGAATAAGAACAGGTCTGCACATTTTTCCTGTCAACTGTGGCCTCCAAATAAGACCCACGATCCTTGAAAAGTGCCACACCCTTGCTCTAAACTCTAATCATATTCGGCGCTTAGGGTTTAAATATATGAGTCCCCAAGAGCCAACGTCCAACAGAAGAACCAATTAAAATGACCTCTGAATATGCAGGTAATGGCGGCCAAGAAAATACACAACTCCTCAACTTGTACGCCAACCTCCATCTCCAAGCATTAGCAATGAATATCGTTTAGTCACCAATTTTGTCTCCGCAAGACTCCGCAGGAGACTCACAAAATTGCAATGAAGCCCAACTAGAAAATCCGAGTGATTTTCCCTTCGAACCAGCTAGGGTGAAATCATTTCACTATCGAAACTGATCTTCTTTGAAAAGGGTTTTTGTCCTCCCAAAGGCTGAGATGAACCAAGTTCAATCTCGAGAACCACAAGGGTTTCAATAAGAGAAATAGAATAAACTAACATAACCAAATGAGCTGTCATAACCCCCCTTAAATACTTTTTCCACCAAACTCTCCAAAAGCTTCTATTTAAAATTCACTTTTTAATTTAGACTCCATTTTAGCTCTAAAAAGGACCTTTTGATTAAAATAATCGTAATTTGACATGCAAGGCCCTTGTTTTATGCATCCAGGATTTAAAGCACTTCATCTCGGTTCCAACAAGCTATAACATTAGGGTGCATTTTAAATATTTTAAATAATATTTAACAACCTTAGTAAATTAATTAAAATATAGCCATTAATATACTCATTTTGCGCAAATTGCCGGAATGCATCGGAATCGGAAACTAACTACACTGGAGTGATCCTGATGAAGAATAATGACAAATGGAGCCAACCGGGCGACTTCCTATAAATAAACACTCCTTTCAAGAATCTTGGAGCCCAAACTAGAGGTCAAAAATAGCATTTAAAAGCATCAAATAGCTCCTCTAAACCAACTAAGCTCACTAGTAACCTCAAATTACCCTTCTAATCAAGCTGACACAAACCCAGAAAACCATCTCCAACTACAAAGCAAGAGAACCCTAAAATGGGGACATTACAAAAGAATAGTAAATAATATATATCTTTATATTACTTTTTAAAGGTACAACTTTAGTTATAATATGTTTAAAAAAACATGTTTAGTTTTTGTTGACATAGAACACTATTGACCTTTCAATTCGCACCTCTGGAGTGCATATTGGAAACGAACAGCTATGCACAATATTAACTGCTCTTCAAATTAGGAGGGGAAGCTCCCTCTTTTGCTGATATGCGTAAAAGGTAAAGTATTCTAAATTCCGATCTTTTTGACTCAACTAGTAGAGGCACAAGACTATAAAACCAAGAACATTGCAGCTAAGGTTTTCTTTGGTTTCCGCAGATCTTAACTACAACTAGGCTAACGCTAAAACTATCCTATCTCCTCTAGAAAAACAGAGCAAGAGGAATTAGGAGCAATTGGGAATGGTTGACGATAAACTCTATCTCAAGATTCCCAAGGAGGTGGAACACTCTATCCAAGGTGTAGGCTGAAAGTAGATTACTAGAAACAAACATTAAACGATAATCTTTATTTCTAAATTCCCAAGGAGGTAGAACACCTATCCGAGCTGTAGATACGAAAGAGAGATTATTAAAGACAACATCAAACGATAATATTTATTTCTAAATTCCCAAGGAGGTAGAATACCTATCCGAGGTGTAAATATGAAAGAAAGATTATTAAAACAATAATAAATTTGGGACAGCAAATTGCATAATGAGACACACACACAATAGACAATCAAACCAGCTTTATATTAAACAAAGTGAACCAATACAAAATAGCAATATTGCATGGCAAGGTGGGCACAGCAATTTGTTATCACAGCAGAAGTTAAAGAAATAATGAGCAAGCCTGCTCTTATTTATAGAAGCTCGAAGGAGTAGGTAACCCTAAAATCTCCTTGAGTTAACATTAGTCTTGCAAGCATGCAATATTTATTATTAAGTCTAAATGTATGCAACTTAATAGTTAATTGGAAAAACTACCTCAATTAACTGATTCTAAACTAAATTGATTGGACTTTGCAAAACACAAGTCTTGTTGATATGAGAGTCAACTGATAACCAACATCTGTTAACTGAAATCTAACTCCAAATGTACATAGGTGACTTCAAAATAGACATACACAATAGGTGGGACAGCGAGCTAACTTGGAAAGAGGCATCAAGTTAACTGTTGTGTCTAATGTCTATCTTGGAAAGGTGGGACACCCATGACTAGTAGTTCACTGGCTATGTCTCTAAGCAATCAACTCCTCCAAGAAATTATTAACTGCATCTCCATCTGGGGCACTAATACTCCTCTGAAGTACTCGATGTCTTCGCAGCATCTCTTCACCATTTGTAATCTGACTCTGTAGTTCTCTTCCACTCTTGGCCATCATGAGCAATCATATCCTCCAAGAAATATCTGCACACTTCAACTGGCAGTTCACTAATTGGTAACTTTGGTGGCTCCGTAACTGGAGTGATGGCCTCTATTTCTTCTGCATCTTTAAATCTATGACACTTTTCTTGATTCTTCTCAATGGAAGAGTGTTGCATGACAAAACCACGAAGTTTGACTGCGAACACTCTAGTTGTGAGAAATGCACACGAACTCACTGCACATGCAGAATTCCAACGGTATTCAACCCTCTAATAGCCTTGAAAAGCTATCAGCTATACGAGGCATGAAACCATGTGGACTTTGAGTGTCTACGCCTACCAAATTGTTTGAATCAACCCTCTGAATGCGCTTGATGCAAATCGGTGTCAACTTTTCTTATGAAATCGTGAATCAAGACCAATTTGGTCATGAATTCAACCTAAGTGAACTGCATACTGAAAAACTAGACTGTTACTGTGAACACGGATATGTTCTGACAACTCTTTTGGTGAGGCTAAAAATAGCCTGCAAGGGGGCAATTTTCACGAAATTTTCTAAGATATGGGTTTTGTAGAGAATGTATTTCTAAGCAAACCCAAATTATCAAAAACTCAAAAAATTGACTTTTCCTTAGGCATGCAAGAGTTTTTCAAATATAGAAGATGTAGGGGCATCAAGGGCATTTTTTTCCAAAAAATCTAGCATATGGGTTTTATTAGCGCATGCGAGCTGATCAAACCCAAATTCTCCGTTTTTTGAAATGTTGACTTTTTCCAAAAACCCTGAAAATAGGGGGCAGCGAGGCACTTTTGTTGGAAAAATCCGGCACGTGGGTTTTGTCGCCAACACTATACGGAACAAACCCAGATGACCAAAATTGTGAAATACTATCATTTACTTTGACATGTGAGAGAAAACCTAAGACAAGGATAGAAGAATTATGAGAGGGAGAAGATAGAAATTATATTCTGCCTCAGTCAATCTTCAAGAAAATTGCCTCCTACCCAATCTGATGAAGTCTACCAAGAATCTGCTAGAAAACGAAGCATGCAAAAACATTCCTCTGTGCCACCTAAACGAAGAACTTTGAAGAACACTGAAAATGGCCTCCGTTTGATTCTTCAATAGGCATTGGAGAGAAAATAGTTGATTTTAGCTTCAACCTGCAAGAAATAATGAACTTGAAGTTGTGACGCCTATGCTTGAATAATTAAGCATTTTGGAGGTGGTAGTGGCAGTTAGGTAGGTGCGCCAACCCTAATTAAGTTAATCCTCGTGCATGCGTCGCGAACTAAAGAATTCCTCTTAATTTAGGACGCCATATGCAAGAAGATGCATGCAAAAACCACAATTGAAAGTTAAACGGTCAAACTTTGACTTTTGGCACCTAAGCTTGAGAGAGTTAGAAAAATTTTAAAGATTTTCAACTTCGGTTGTGACAAACTACCTCTGTTTGACCCTGAATTCTGGATGCCCGGTTGATCCTGAAGCTTAGCTGATAGATTCACCAGCGAAGATGGATCAAATCTGAAGAGATGTTGTTGGGAGTTGTGAGTGCCAAAAATTGAATCTGATGCCTTGAAATTTTGGGTGCCTTTTCTCAAAAGGGTGCTTTTTTCACCAAACTTAGTCATCTTTTGAATGCCTTTTCAGTCTCATCAACTTGACCCTTCGTGCTTCAATCTGCAGCTACCGATAACTGACAACTCCCGCGAACACGCTGAGGTATGGAATAGAAAACCAATTCAATTCTGGAAAAAATGATTGGTTTTGCAATGCCTAAAAGCTGATTTAAAGTGCTCAAATTCAAGCGCACCTCTGGCTAGCAAGGGTGCAATTGGGTTTATGAGATGCATTTTGCAACTTGTAACTTTCAACAAAACACTCTAGTTTGTTCCTCGATGCCGGCAACTGGATTGCTCCAATGTTCGTGTTGATGATCTCATCGCGGAGTTTGAACAACTCTGAAGAGATGATCCTCGGAGCTGCAAAGTCAGAAGACTACATCTGAGGCCCCAGAAAGTTGGGCGCCTTTTCCAAGGAGGGTGCATTTTCTTTGACACTTAGTCAAATTTTCATGTTTTTTCAACTTGCCTTCGCCTTCGACCTTCGGCATTTTACGCTTGATCTTCGCTCACAAGCATTTGACAAGTCTCGAGAGTTGGTCACTAGATTCATTGCGTAGCTGGAAGGATTCTGAGCAGATCTCTTGAAGAAGACAGTTGTCGATTATCTCATCTAACTGACCAAAAAGCTAGGTGCCCTTGGCCTGCAGAGGTACATTTTGTACTTTTGACTTTCACTTTATCCTCCATTTCACATGCTCGCTTGATCAACCATTGTAGGTGTTTGATATACCTTCTGAGTTAGTTGTCGGATTCATCGTGAAGCTGGGTTGAATTTGAAAAGATCAGCTAGAGATAGCAAACTCAAAAACCGACATTTGATAGGCTTTATTCTTGGGCGCCGCTGGGCTTCAGGGGCACAATTTCTATAATCTGACTATCATCTTTGATGTTCATTGCCTTTTGCATCTTCTGCCTTCGCCTTCATTTATCATTGTTTGACAAATCTAATGGATTCGCCTGACAGTTCACTAGAAAGCCAACAGAAATCCAAAGAAGATGATTGGCTTTGCAACCAATAACAACTGCATTAGGGCCTTCAAATTCAAGGGCGCCCCTAGGCTCTAGGGGTGCAATTGGCTCCAAAGTTGATGATTTTTGCCTCTTCGCGCTTTGCGATCACTGTGTTGCTAGGCTGAGTTGACTGCGTTGAAGCATTGTTGCCGTTGACACGAGTATGTGACTGCATTTACCATTTTTACATGTACGGACATTGCAAAGCTAACTTGGGTGTTGACTGCAAAGGCATCTCCTTTGTAGCAAAGCGAAGTGTTTCCAAACTTAGAATATATTTACATTTTTCACCTTTTGAAAATCCCCTCTGTCACGAAGCATCTTTCGCCATAAAATCTTTTGTGATGAGTTTGAGGCTTAGATCTCGACACTTGGTATTGGCCAACTGCCATTGACGACCTCAGAGGTCCTAACTTTTCTCCTAAAAAAGTCAAAACAACCCACCAGAGCTAAGCTGACTTTTTCTTGATTCTAACTTCACCAATGTGATCGTGATGTGAAATAAGCTAATCAAAATTATTTTCGGTCAATTCTAGAAAGATCCTATTTTTAGGAAAAATAAGGGCCCGGAAACCCTAATTTTCAAAATTTTCAAATTTTGCCAGTATCTTCTAGACAGTAAACCCAAATTTTCAAATTTTAATCAAAATGCCTTACTGAAGCAAAAAAATTGTTTTGGGTACAACAAACACCTATCAATCTTAATAACACTTTAAAGTTTAACATGTAAATGATTGTCAAAATTAAGTTTGAAGGTAATAATGTTTGTTAACACACACACACCATTACACTCCACCCCTTGCTACCACTGTAGATACGCCTATCAGCGTAATTAGAATGTTGTTTTCTCAAAAATCACCTTGAATTTAAGGAAATGGATTTTCTATTGAAACTGGAATGCAGAATCAACACTCGTTACACATTCCAATAATACAATCATTTCTAGATTTTTGCAATTTCAGAAGAAAATAGGAGTACAAACTAGAGTCTGCAATACAACACAGCTCTCTAAATTTTATCTGCAACATTATACTTTCCTAACAATCTGTGTAGCCTTTATTAGCTCAGAAACATAATCCCCACCAACTGGAAGAGGCATGGTTAGATGTAAGCACTGTTAAACACTGTTTTCTCTTCAACTGGAAATTTAAAACAAGCAGTCATTCGTTTCAAATTGAAATATCATAATGGAAAGAGCTACAAACTACAAAGTATTATTTTTGTAATTATGGTATCATCATTACCAGTTCTCTGACACATTATATGGCTTCAAACATCACATTCTATGGTTAGGAAAATGTCATCAAATTTATATTCCTGCAGAACTGCATCTAAAATGCACAATTCATTATACATAAATTACCAAGATGAACATCAGCAGGACAGCAAGAAGGAAGCCACCGCTCCAATTCCTCAGCCCATGTACAACGCATACTTGCTGGGCACACAACAAGTACTGGACCTTCATGCATGTAACAGGATGCTATAGCAATTGCCTGGGGTCAGAGAAAACCAGATCATTAAAACAGAATCCAGCCACCAGCAACTAGTCATTTCTCTCATGTATTTGATTGTAACAAGCGGAAAGTAATCACACAGAACAGGGATGCTTTTTTAATATAATAAAAAAGAACAATCTTGTTTGCATTACAAAGTAACAATACAAGGTTTTTTAAGCAATGTAAATTAAGAAAATAATGTGAAACATATTATTTTAAATTCCAAATTTTACCACCTATCGCAGTAGGTTATACAAGCTTCACTGCCGAGAAATAAGAAGTGACTGCTTGGAATCCAGAATATTTACAAAAACAATCTTCAAAGAAAATTATTGCAATTTTATTTATACAAAATTTCCAACTCATGCACTTATTCCAATAAACTCTGTGGCCGTGTTTGCCAATGAAATTTGGAAACAGCACTGTGTTCAGATTAGCCCATCAGTATTCTTCTAAGAAAGAAGATATGTCAAAACGAATCAAGTTTTTAGTGATTACAAATGCATGCTATATTTTCTTATCTATAATTCATAACGAAGGCCACGTATCTTAACTCCTAGACTTCTGTCTATATTGAGAACATTAACTAGGGCATTATATCAAATTTCTTAAACCGTCCGATTATTATATAAGGCCTAAGTTTACAAACACTATTATTTACCAAGTTAAGATTTAATCGTTACCATATACATATTAATGTCATATTGATGAGAATAGAAACTCCTAGTGGGTGGTTATGTGTAAAGTATAGAAATAAACATCGAGTCCAAAGTCTATATAGAAAAGTGGCCCTCGAGCTTGAAGAAATTCAATATATTTCAAAGAACTTCATTGAACTCTACAAATTGCTACCGGAAACAAGTTTTGAGGCTCACGTATGCCACCACCTATTACTTCTTTCTAAACTTCAATTCTTTGGATAAAATACTATTTTAGCCATATGCAGCAGCATCTAGGCATTTCTGGCTGCTAACTTTTCATTTTCCTGTAATAAACACCCCCAAAAAAATTTTGAAAATGGTTAGCTCAAAACATAATCACCAAGTTCCCAATGTGAGTGAGATGAGAGCATAAGGTGTACGGGATTACAAATTACTTGAAAATAAGCAGCTGAAAGTAGTATCCACTTGTCCAGTGGGGTTGGCCCAACACTTTCACTTTTCAGTGGGAAAGCTTATATAATAATAAAAATGCAAGCAAGCTCTTCCACTTTTCAGCAGTGAGCAAGTACAACAAGAAGAGAAACTCTTCCAATTTTCAGTGGTGAGTGAGTACAACAAGTATGAGCAACTCTTCCACTTTTCAACAGTGAGTGAGTACAACAAGTATGAGCAACTCTTCCACTTTTCAACAGTGAGTGAGTACATTCTTCTGCTTTTCAGCAGTGAGTGAGTACCAATAAGCCATTTATTCAATGGGGTGAGTAACAACAAATAACAAGAGCATGTCACTAGTTGTACTACCACCCAGTGTTACATTATTAGCTCATACAATTCTTTCCAAACCAAAGTATATCTTCTATTACAATATACTAGTGTGAAAAGAAGTTGATTGAAACAACCCCAAATGTACCACAACTCAAAAACTAACCACCCATCATTAAAATAACAAATATACCTCAAAGATTGGCAATTTGATGGCTGGTGCAGGTCTGAAAAGGGTCTGAAACCCCTATGTTACAGTCAGGACAGCGAGTCAATAGCTCAGGAATCTTCACCAATCCTCCTCCGAATGCACCAAATGGCGAATGCAAGCTGGAACCATGTTCCCAAACAACCTTGATCAACTTATTTCTTCCAAAGGATTGATAATGATCTAAAAATGATTATCAAACACCTACAGGTCTGTCATATCACTGTACTCACTGAACCAGCAAGGTCATGGAATGGTACGGCCCCCTCTAGAGTATGAAATCCAACAAAGTTCAGTCTTTAGATCATTCAAACTTCCTCCATGGAGCTGGGCATCACATTCTAGGGTGTGAAAGACCCCAAAAACCAAGCACCTCACCCACAAACTTCACACACCCCTTTCACAATGCACTTCCACAAAATGGTATGGCCTCCATAGGATTAGATTGCTGCCTCAAATTGGCCTGCTATTTAGAAGTTAAAGCAACTCGAAAACCAACAAAGTCAAAGAGTTTTTACCGGCCATTATGTCTCCCACAAATTTGTACGGCCCATCAAGGTGGTACAGCCTACAAGAAGAAGTGGTACAACCAACTTCTAGTCCTTCCAATCGCCCCACACAAGAAACTCAAAACAACTCCTCTAAACTACAAACAATCCTCTCAAAATGCAAACCAAAACACCATCAAATCATTCAATCTGAAAAACCAAAACTAGAAGCTTCAATCAGCACCAATGGTGACCCCTGGATGGAATCACACCAATCTAACTAGAGAATTTCTTTTAATTATCAAACTAGAGAATCCATGAGGGTTTTCGTCCTCAAAGATTATGGAGAACCTGAGCAAAATCCAAAAACATAACGATATCATTCTTCAACATATGCAACAATGACCCCCAATGCCTCCTTATATAGATTTTGGTAGGGAAAATTATCGATTTGAAACAATAAAATAACTTATTTTTCCACCAAAATCCCTTTTAAAATAATAATAATCTTTTTTCATGTGCAAAAGCCCCTTATTCCTCCTAGGCGTCCAAATGAGGGACAAGAATACCTTTTTGAAAAGATATTGCACTTGAGTTATCAAAATAATAATAAAACATTATAAACTTTAGTGAATAATTAAAATATTCCACCACAAGTTGCGGAAAGTAGTGCAACACATCGGAATCCAAATTTGACAATGTCGTGATGATATTGAAGCAATAGGAATATGAAAGAGTCAATTTGGTGACTTACTATAAATAGACATGCTCTCCAAGAAGTTTGGAGAACACCCCAAATTTCAAAAAACACTTCAAAGAGCGTCATTGAGATCTATATTGCCCACATAACTCATTACCATGAATAGAAAACTTGTAGCACCAAATATGCATACTCCGAGAACTTTGGAGTCGTGCCTTACCAATTAGCCCATGGTAACTCAAGAAATAGGCTAACGGTCCTCGAACTAACAAGGCCAGACAAGGGGACATTACATTTCCATATTCCTTAACTTTCTAGAGAAGCTAAAATACTCTACCACTTTCCACTAGATATTATCCATTGTAATCCACATTAATGTTGTAGAAGCAATAATATTAATGGGGATTCCATAAAGACAATTTATTGGATGATTTTCCACAAATACCTAGTTATGTAATCTCATTGTCTCATAAAACCAAAATACAGAAACAAAATTTGTTAAAATAAAGATTTTGGTTAAAGGATAAGGGGAGGCTTGTAGACACCCTGCCAAGGTTTTGGTACATTTGTGGTTTAGTTACACTTTGGTTTTATAACAGAATTGTTAGCCAAATTGAGCTTTGTGGCACATTTATTGGTGGATAAGTGTTTGTCCTTTGGGCGGTGAATTACCCTATGTAATGGTTGCAAGCGGCTTGGGCATTAATGTCATAGAGTATTTAGTCAAAAGAATTCTAAAGACCTCTGCATAATAGTTATGAAACAATTGAAGATTACATAATAGTTTTGAAGCACTTTAAGGGCTAGAGAATGACAACACAATAAACCTTGATAGTCTTGCATGATTATTTAATTTTTGGATGTTTGAGGTTTACTTAATGGTTAATCCACTCATAACCAATGTTTCTTTGAGTTTCCAGGGCAGGGGGATGGGTTTCTAGGGAAGGCAAAAATCTCGAGGACGGATATTCTAGTGTCTATGTTTGTGTGTGTGAATGTATTAAAATTAAATTTAAGTAAAAGAATTGCAAACACAACACAAACAAATGGTCAATTATAATTGTTAAGTGAATAATGCAAAGGCACAATTGTCAAATCATACATCAAATCTCACAATGATAAAGTATAACAATTTGAAATTTGAATATCAACGATCATAGTCAAGCAAAATTGAAATCCATTACAAAATGTAAATTTCAATAACATTATAATATTGGTCAATAGTTGACCTTGGTGGGCAACAAAGTTCAATATCGTGGCAAACTTAATTGCCCACCCTTGGCATTCAATAATTTCTCTTAAAACACAACGACAAGGATGACTCACAAAGTTGCTAATCTCTTCTAGTTTTAGAAATTTCCAAAAAAAGCGAATGGATTTTTTTATTGAAATGACTATGCCCCTTAGGGGACATCATGGGGATGGGCTAGCACCCCCCTTGGCATCCCCTATAATGTCCCCTTCTCAGTAACCACTCAGGCGGATCATTTAGCCTTTATTATTCTGAAAGGCTAAAAAGTGAAATAAGGGAATAAAATTAAATTAATTATTTATAAAGTTATCTAACTAAATTAAATCATAAAGGTACCTTTATTTTTAATTAATTTATTTAAAGTGACTCAATTAAAAGAATGCAGATTAGAAAGTCACTTTATTAATATTTCTAAAAAGTGACTTAAGTGAAAAAAAAAATATTAAAAGGTCACTTCAAGGAATATTAAAATATTCTTCTAAAAGCTTGGTGAAGACTCTTTTTAGATCTATATAGAAGTTCAAGGAGTTCTTTAAAAAGGGCAAGAAGGAGCTCATTTCTCTCATTCTT
The DNA here is from genome assembly GCA_007115665.2 of Sequoiadendron giganteum. Lineage (NCBI taxonomy): Eukaryota > Viridiplantae > Streptophyta > Pinopsida > Cupressales > Cupressaceae > Sequoiadendron > Sequoiadendron giganteum. The sequence goes on along the minus strand of CM021102.1, from coordinate 438,051,971 downwards.
GAAGTTATTTTCTCATTTTCAATTGGAGAGTTTTTCTGAAGCTTTTTTGGTCTATGGGTTTGAAAACCCTAGGGCACCAATTTCAATAGTGCAACTATCTACCCTAGCTAGAAATTGCTAAGGAATTCATTCGAGATTTCTGCAAGTGTTTCAAAGCAAATTTAATGGTCACCATCAATGACCAAATTTGTGGAAATTGACTGCTTTCAGTTGGAGATTGTCAAGGGTTTGAAGGGAGATTACATTCTTGATTTTTGGAAGCATTTGGTTGAAGCCAATGTGCAGCATTTATCATTTTCTGGGTTGATAGCTATTGTAAAGAGATCGTGGTCATCTCCAAAACCCAAGGTGTTGCTTCTAACTGTTAGTTTTTATGATCAGATATTTAGTAATCAGAAATGCAGCACATAAGACAATGAACACAACAAGATACCCTGGGAAAACTCTCCAACTCGAGGGAGAATAACCCAACAAATATGTCTCTTATATTTTGAAGTAATAAGAGCAGAAATCTGCTTACAACTCAGGCACAACACAATGCCGATTTTGATACAATGAATAATCGCACCTCTCCTAGATGCAAATACAAATGAATATGTTTCTCCTTGAAATCGAACTGCTGTAGCAAAATGATGATCTGCTACTCAGGCGCAAACTTCTTCTAGATGCGAATATGATGAATTAGCTTGATGATCAAATGAATGATCATTACCTTGTATTTATACACAAGAGAGGGATCACGTCCTTTCAAGACAAGGAGGTCGGCCTTGATGAAAATCGTGACTCTTCAAGAAGTCAGTCTTCATCATAATTAATAAAATAATTAATATTTTGTTTGTTCTCCAAGTGAAGCACCTCTTCACTAATATCGATTTGAACAAATTAAATCGCTGATAGGCTATATTAAATTTGTTCACACAAGGTCGTGGCTGGAAGGATAAAGCCCGATGCTGTTATAACATCAACACTCCCTCTCAGCTAGGGAGGAATACTTCCAGCTGTACAAGACATATCACCTCATTGTGATGTCAAACACCATGGCTACTCCCATATGTGGAAAACAAGCATATCACCTCATCGTGATATCAGCCATCATGGCTACTCCCATGAATGGCATATGTGCACAAGTGCCCATCACAGAATCACTTAACGTGATGTCGTCATCTCATCATGACGTTCACCATGGCTACTCCCAGAGGGTGAAAAGCACAAGTACAAGAAAATCATCACGGACTCTCTCACATGATGTTGTCATGGAATCACATACATGACATCCACCTTGGCTACTCCCAGAGGGTGGAAACAAGGGCTTGCACCTCAAATCTCTCTCATAGAGAGAAATGCATTAAAGCAAATCATAGAAGATCACTGAAGCTGAGTCTCCCTCTTAGCTAGGGCTTCATTCTCCACAATACCAAGCTTGTCTCGGAAGTACACAAACTTTACTCTGGAGAGAGGATTGGTGAGAATGTCTGTCGTCTGCTCATCAGTGCTAATGTATCTCAACTGGATTGCTTTTCTCAATACCATATCTTTGATATAGTGGTATTTGATCTCAACATGTTTGGTTTTGTCATGAAACACTGAATTGACAGAAAGCTTCACACAGCTTTGATTATCACAATGAATGACAGTCGACTCCAATGATTGTCCAAACAATCCTGCAAGGAGCTTCCAAAGCCACACTGCTTCTCGAGCTGCCACACATGTTGCAATGTACTCGGCCTATGCGGTGCTCAGTGCCACTGAAGACTGCTTCCTGCTACACCAGGAGATCATCGTAGACCCCAAACTGAAACAACATCCAGAGGTGCTCTTCCGATCAGCAACACAACCTGCCCAATCAGAATCTGTATAACCATGCAGCTTCAAGTCCACACCAAAACAATATCTCAAGCCATATCCAACTGTGCCACACAAGTATCTCAGGATATGCTTCGCTGCAACTAGATGTATTTGCTTTGATTCACACATGAATTGACTAAGTGCACTCACTGCATAGCAAATATCTGGTCTAGTATTGACTAGATACATCAACGATCCAATCAACCGTTTGTACATGGTAGGATCCACCAGATCTGAACTAGCTGCTACTTCCTTTAACTTCTGAAAATTGGTTTCCATAGGTGTAGACATGGATTTGCAATCCATCATACCAAATCTCTTCAAGATGTCTATTGTATACTTCCCTTGACTTAGAATAATCTCATTAGGCATTTGCCATACTTCTAAACCAAGGAAGTAATGCATGTACTTAAGATCCTTCATTTCAAATTCAGAAGCCAACTCTTTCTTGGATTTGATAATCAGGTGTTCTTCTCCAGTAAGAAATAGATCATCTACATAGAGAACCAAAACCAATGCTTCGCCATCAATTACCTTGAAGTACAGGTTTGAATCAGCATCATTCTTGGAGAAGCCCAAGCTCAACAGGTATTGATCAATCCTCTCATACCAAGCACGAGGAGCCTGCTTAAGGCCATACAATGCCTTCTTCAATCTGCAAACATGAGATTCTTTCCCATGAACCTCAAATCCATCAGGTTGCTCAATGTATACTTCTTCTTCAATTACACCATTTAGAAATGTTGTCTTCACGTCCATTTGGTGTAACTTCCATCCTTTAGCTGCTGCAATGGCAATGATAGTTTTGATGGAGGTATAACGAGCAACTGGAGCAAATGTTTCCTCATAGTCTATTCCCTCTTTCTGAGAGAATTCCCTAGCCACAAATCTAGCCTTGTACTTCTCAATGCTTCCATCAGCCGCATGCTTGATCTTGAAAAGCCACTTAGAAGATACAACAGATTTGCCTTCTGGTCTAGGTACAATGTCCCAAACATCGTTCTTGAGGATAGATTGATATTCTCCAGCCATAGCATCTTTCCATACTTGTTGACTTGAAGCTTCCTCAACACTGGAAGGCTCATACTCAATCATTTGATTCATCAATGCAACATAGCTTGAAAACTTTTGAGGTCTTTTGCTTTCTCTGAATGTTCCTCTAGGGGCTGCAAACTTCTCTGCCTCCTGCATTGTTTTCTTAGCCCATAGGGGTCTCTTCCGACCAATAACAATGTCTATAGGCCCATCAGTAGGTTCCAAAGGCTCAACTGAATCATCATCTTCTTTAGGATCAGTAGCCTCCCTCTGAATCTCAGGAGTATGGTCAACTTCCATATCCTGAGGAGACTCTTGGTCTTCATTGTCAATCTCCATGTGAGAGCCTTTAGATCTCTTGAATGCAACATCCCTGCTGATCTCTATCAGTTTCTAACCTGGAATGTAAATCTTGTAGGCTTTTGAAGACTCACTGTAGCCCACAAATACTCCCTTCTTACCAAATGGTTCCAACTTTGTCCTTTTGTCTTTAGGGACATGAACATACATAGGACAACCAAATATTCTCAAATAGTTGACTTCAAGCTTCACACCTGTGAAAGCTTCTTCAGGAGTCATGTTCTCCAAGATACGATGAGGGCTCTGATTCAGAACATACACAGCTGTCCTAGAAGCTTCGGCCCAAAGGAAGGTTTGCAGATCTTGATCATGAATCATGGCCTTAGCTGCTTCTACAATAGATATGTTCTTCCTTTCTGCTACACCGTTTTGTTGTGGATTGTAGGGAACACAAAACTCCCTCTTAATTCCTGCTTCAATACAAAAGTTACGAAAGCTTTCAGAGATGTATTCTCCTCCGTTGTCAAATCTCAGAACTTTGATCCTCTTCCCGGACAAGTTCTCTACTTGAGCTTTAAATTCCTTGAGTCTCTCAAGTACTTCCTCAGATTCTTTAGTCTTTAAGAAATAAATCCAAGTCTTTCTAGAGTAGTCATCAATGAAAATTACATAATACAAGAAACCACTCAAAGAAGCAACAGACATTGGACCGCACAAATCAGAATGAACAAGATCTAGAATACATTTGGATCTACTTTCACTACTATGAAAGGGTCTTTTAGTATTTTTACCCAATGCGCATCCTCGGCAAGTACCTTCATGCTCCTGGCTGAGTTTAGGAATGTCGGTGACCAACTTCTCCATAGTTGGAAGTGCTCAGAAGTGAATGTGAGCAAATCTTCTATGCCAAAGCTCACACGAACTTGATGTATCATGCAACAAAGCCTGTAGTGGACGAGTGCAAAGTCTGTAGAGACATTCTTGTCGAACACCAATCACTCGGGCTGACTTGATGCTAGAGTTCTTTGGCCATGCAAGAACTTTTCTTTCAAAGAATGCTACTTGATATCCCTTATCTTCCAAGGCTGAAATAGAGACAAGGTTCCTCTTGATGCCTGGTACAAATAGTACATCACTCAACTGCAAGGAGATGTCGGAATCTAAGTGAATAGTGGAGGTCCCAACACCTTTCACAGAATAACATGCATCATCTCCAATTATGACTTGAACACTTGAATCTCTCATCACCAAATCTGAAAGATGTTCTCAAAATCCAGTGATGTGACGAGAGGCGCCACTATCAATCAACCAAGTGTTGTTATTTGCTGGAACATTGCTTGATAAGGCAGAATAGAATAGAAATTCCCTTGAATCCTTTTGAGGAGAGATCTCACCCACATCTGCAAATGAAGCATGTTGTTTTGGTCTAGTGGGGCAATCCTTTGCATAGTGACCAAACTTGTCATATCTGAAGCACTGAAGGTGGGAGAGATCCTTCTTCTTCTTATATGGAGGAGCACCATCACATCTTCTATCTTTATTCCTCTTGAAGTAGCCTTTTTTTCCTTCTCTTCCTTTCTTCTTCGAAGATTGAGCGATAAGAACATGAATCTCCTCATTGGTAGAACTTTGCCCATTGCCTCTTGCTGCTAATCTCGATTCCTCTTGAATGCAATCTACCGTCAAGTGATCAAACCTAGGTAGCTTAGATCTTGCACTAATACCTTGGATATATGGTTCCCAAGATTTAGGTATACCATTAAGGGCCAACATGACCAAATCCTTATCATCAACCATATGCCCAATGGTAGAGAGTTGATTTCTCAATTCAGTGATCTTCATGAAGTAGGACATGACAGAATCTCCTTTTGCCATCTTGACATGATGAAGTTGTTGCTTCAAGGCAAGTGCTCTGCTTGTGTTATTAAACTCATACATTTCCTCCAAGGTTTTGAACATTTCTCTTGCTGTCTTCAACTTGGAGATAATTGGCACAAGGTGGTCCTTCACCGAATCAACCGAAATCTTTTTCGCCTTGGTGCAATTCTTCCTCCATTGAGGCTTCGCATTTTCATCAGATGGTTCAGGAACTTCGTCTTCCACGAACTCAGCAATCTCATTTTCTTCCAATGCAAGCATCATTCTAAACTTCCAAGAGGCAAAGTTTGATGTACCCTCAAGTCTATCTTCGATCTTGAGCCCGTTCACCATCTTGATGATAAGATAGATGCAATCAAAGATGAGAATAAGAATGGAGGATAATGCTGCTTGAAGAAATCTGATCACGATCTTTCTTATACCCACTCTGATACCATGTTAGTTTTTATGATCAGATATTTAATAATCAGAAATGCAGCACACAAGACAATGAACACACCAAGATACCCTAGGAAAACCCTCCAATTCGAGGGAGAAAAACCCAGCAAATATATCTCTTATATTTTGAAGTAATAAGAGCAGAAATCTGCTTACAACTCAGGCACAACACAATGCCGATTTTGATACAATGAATAATCGCACCTCTCCTAGATGCAAATACAAATGAATATGTTTCTCCTTGAAATCGAACTGCTGTAGCAAAATGATGATCTGCTGCTCAGACGCGAACTTCTTCTAGATGCGAATATGATGAATTAGCTTGATGATCAAATGAATGATCATTACCTTGTATTTATACACAAGAGAAGGATCACGTCCTTTCAAGACAAGGAGGTCGGCCTTGATAAATTCACGACTCTTCAAGAAGTCAGCCTTCATCATAATTAATAAAATAATTAATATTTTGTTTGTTCTCCAAGTGAATCGCCTCTTCACTAATACCAATTTGAACAAATTAAATAGCCGATAGGCTATATTAAATTTGTTCACACAAGGTCGTGGCTGGAAGGATAAAGCCCGACGCTGTTATAACATCAACACTAACAGCAGAATAGAGAGTTTTGATATGGAAATTGAAGAATACTGAAGCCATAAGGAAGGACTTGTCAGTTAGAGGCTGAATCGATGCTGTTTGCAGACCCAGAAGAAGTTGCTTCCACCTTAGAAGGCAAGGCGAGTCAGTAAGAAGAGGAAACATGGCTCTTATGAGGGTCGCTTGATCTGTCCAAGGTGAAAACGTAACAACAGGAGGTCAAAATGTGAAATATGGAACTGCTGCAAGTTTGTCAAGCTAGAACGAATCCACCCCAGGTCTGGTCGTCCCATTTCAATGCCAAACAATGCCTTCTTCTTTGTGCTGGAGACGCCTGTAAGTGCTGTTGCAATCTGATTCTTTCTACAGTGATAAGGACGAATAGTTGAAACCAATAAAATGCTCTGTATTAGACAGCTGGGGTATATCTGAGTATTAAAATTTACTGTTGTAATCTCTTGCATTATAGTCAGTAGTATATGTGACTGCGTCTGCATTTTCTGCTAGCGAAGAGTCTAAGAGTTGTTGTTATGAACTGAGGCTACCATATATGATTTCCAGTCATTGTAAATTCAGAAAATGAGTGTTATGACCTGATATATAATTCTGAGCAGGTCTTACACATGTAATCAGAAAATACCTTGGATCGTGATGTTGAAATATACTTGGAAAGGATGTAACGACCTGCTGTAGCTAATTATAGTTGCTGTCCATAAGTTTCAGTTTGTAATGTGCTCAGAAAGTACCACTAAATCTGCTGTCTCATTCATATTGTTTTCACTGTGCAATGACTATGCTAGTATAGTATGTTTAGAGCAAAGACCCTAGCATTTTAATGCTGTTACAGTCCTCCGGCAGCAAGCACAATGAGTAAATGTATTACTGTTCATTGAAATGCAAGTATCATGAAGTGATTAAACTGTATCTCAGATTTGTATATTCTTCATGTTGTGTATTGTTGTTATTGAATTGCAAAACGATTCCATGAAATACTCTGCATTATCCATTGTCACATGTTCACATTATTGAGTACCCAAACTTCCATGCACTATAACTGATCTATTTGATAAAACGAAGTCTATCAAATCAAAGGTAATTTTTTTTTAAAAAAATTATTGTTCAATTGGCAAGGGACCTTACATTCCCAAAATGGGGGACATCCCCAAAATTCTGCAAAAAACAAGAATGGAGAAGGGTCATTTTTTCCCCATCCCTTGCTGGACTGTTATTCACTTGATTGATGACTCCATCAAACTTTTGGATTCTTTCAGAAATATCAAAATTCAACACATTTACCACAAAGGCAATCAGGGGGTTGACTTCTTTGTAAATTGGGGAGTCTCTAAGGAGGGATACTCTAAATGGGAGGATGGGGCTAATATTTCCATGTTTCTATTTGTCTCTCTGATGGTTGGCCACTGTGGAGGTTGCAGCAGTCTATGTTATTTTTTTACTCCTTGCTTATCAAGATGCCGAGGGGGAAGTAGAGGTTGTGATTTTCCTTGGGGAAAAGTTTTCTCTGACCAGAGGCTGTAACACACATTCAAGATTCGAGATTACTCCATGACTTGGGTGATGATGGGCTTGGGCATATTGGTGCACTATTCACTCAGTAATCAATAGTTGCTGATTTTGCTTCTAAGTTGGAAGCCCATGTTGGTGACAAGGCTATGCAAGAACAGATACTCCATGCTCTTTCTTTGTTATGGAGGAAGGTGTTAAGTATTGGTGACAGCTCTAATGAGGATTTCCCTACTTGCAGCTATAGTCATGGTTTGTTTGGTTTGGGAGGCTGGGGTGGTCTTGGATTGCCCTTTGCTTTTCCCCCAGCTTCAGCTGGTGTCAAGTCTCTTTGCCATGCTGTTTCTTTCTAGAAGGAGTAATTTTTGGGCCATTTAGCATGATTTCCTTGAGCCAGGTGTTCTTTGGTGATGATACAGGTGCTGCACATGATCCATTTTAGGTTTTTGGTGATCGGTTTGTTTTATGTTTTTTGAGTTTTTGGAACTGGGGTTTTGTTTTTTATTTTGGTGCAGTTTTTCATCTCAGCACTTTTTTAATTTAGTTTGTGTCAGGTGGCTTGTGTCTTTTCCAAGGTCAGTTTGTTTTGCTCCTTTGTGTGTTGTTTTTATGGATTTCGTGAGTAATCTAGTATTTGCACAGGAGTAGACCCCTATAGACCCCACAACTTAATAATTAGAAAAGAATATATCTAGGCTCTAGCCATAGTTTTAGAGTTATTTTGCAAAGCTAAAATAAAACACTGCTTTAACAACACCAAAAAGAATGTGCCTCCTGAGTAAAAAGAGACAAATAGAAAGAATGGCAGACCTGTACAGTTTTTCCAACACCCATTTCATCTGCTATAAGGCACCTACCACCTCTCCGTAACCCAAACCTCACCCCATCCATTTGAAATGGCAAAAGTTCTTTCTTCAATTTTTTGGGTAAGGATGCCAGAAGCTTATTGACTTCATCATCAGATGCATGAATTGATAAGGCCGGATGCCATTCATTATTCACAGATGAATTGGAAAATTGACGAATGACAGCAAGAGTGGTCCAAGGAATCTGTTGTAATTGGATGGATGTTAATCTTCTAAGAGCTTTATCCACCATCTCGTAGTCCTTCAATGAATATATAGATTTGCTTCCACCATCTTCAGAATCAGCAGAGTGAATGCAATGCACCTGATTAAGCATTTTAAATCAGGATAACTTACAAAAAAATTCAGGACAAAATGACAGTCACGAAAATATGAGTCTCCTCTACAGCCAAACAGAAATAAATTAATTAGTGGAATTGCAAAATAGAACACGCATCAAAATTAAGAACAAATTTGGACTGTACTGAAACTATGAAACTTAGTCATACCCTCCCATAATATTAGATTTACCTGACTACAACTCTAGACAGTACATAAGGAGAATGATGACAGAATAACTGTTCCAAAAATAATAACATGCCACAAATTTTTCCAATAATTTTGTGTTGCAGACCAGAATTTCATGAATTCTACTCCATGTGTTGGTCAAGCACAGGTCCCATATTTTAGTGAGCTTCTCCCTAGATTAAAATGACTTTTATTTCTTCTAGAAGTGCTATTTTAATTTTGCATCTAGTTCTAGATCTTGTCATGTAAACATTTCACCTTTATCATCTCCAATAATTACTAATAAGTTTCAGTGCACTCTATAATATTGGGTCAGGCATCTTTGATGGTAAATGAAACATATCTCCTAAACAGAAGAAAAGACATTAAACCATGGTCATCAAGAAATGAGTAAAAGGCAACGCAGACAGCAAGGGCTTTTAAGCAGAAGAAAGGTCACCACCACAATGGCAAGCTGATGTGGATTCTTCAGGTCCTCTCCAATCTTTTCTTACTTATATTGAAGGTGTTTACACATAGATTTCTAGAATATGAGGCACCAGGGTATCAAGACAATTTTCATTCCACAGAACAAGATCAAGTTGATCTTCAAATCAACCAAAGGTGGGTTGGAACCAAAATTAAAAGTGTGCCCTAATGTGTCAAGTGCTTTTGTGACAAAACATTTGTAGGGGATATGGACAGATCAATTCAGACCAGGTTTAAAGAGCACTTGGCGGACATTCACAACAACAAAGTAGAAAAGTAAGCACTAACAGAACACTCGAATACAACAAAACACCATATATGGTATTTGCATTGAAGAGGCAAAAGTTATTGAAAAGAAGAAACATCCATACAAGCAAAGACTCAGAAAATTGAAACTAGCAACATTCTCAAACTTCAAGGAGATCTGCTCACCAAGAGGAGAAACTAATTAATTGAAATTATATTTGCTTATTTGGTCATAGCTTAATAATTAAGGTTCATGTGTAAGGGCTAGTTTATAAAATTATAACATAACTAAACTTAAATGAACCTAATTAATGCTCTAATCTGGTTGAACCAACTTGGCATCTCATGTAATGTAAAGGGTTACCGATCTAAAAAGCTACTATTTACATCCTAATACACATCTCATCTTGATGATAGATTATATCAAAGTTCGCGGACTCTTCAGGACTCGCCGCGGACTCGGCGGACTCGGGAGTCCGTGGCTGAGCTGAGTCGACTCGCCACGGACTCGGGAGTCGAGTCCAGAAGAGTCCTGGGTCGGGACTCCCGAGTCCGACCTCTAGACTCGGGAGTCCCGACCCAGGACTCTCGTCCGCGGCTGGGGCGTCAAACTGGGTTAAAACCCATACATTTTTTTTATTTTTTGTTATTTCTAACTTGAAGATTGGTGTTTTTAAGGTCTGCAAATTGGTTTTAGCTTGAAAGAAGGCAGGAGGAGGAGCTAAAAAGATCAAAATAGAGTCAGGTAAGTGATCTAACATTTCTTTTTTTTTGTTTTCTTGCTTTCAAAATTTAAAAAAATCAAGAAAAATAAGGGGATATGCTGCCAAATTTTTTTTCTATTTTCCTTAATAGCCTAATTCCTAATTTCCTACTATTTCTAGCTTGGTTTTGCATTCTTTTTTTTTTGCAAATAAATGAAACTTTGAATCACATTTTTTTGCTGATTTTTTTGCAAACCCTTGCTGATTTTTTTTTTTCCACGTTGAACTTGAAACAGCAATGTCGTCTTCAAATCCAAAGGGAATAAGAAAAGACCCTGCATGGAAGTATGGAATACCAGGAACCAAAAAAGGTGAAGTGACATGTACTGAATGTCAGAAATGGATGACAGGAGGAATAAACAGGTTAAAATACCACCTTGCAAGGATACCTGGGCAAAATGTGGAGGGATGCCCTAAAACTACTCCTGAGATTATTAGAGAGATAAAGGCCCTTCTTGCTGACTATGAGCTAAAAAAAGATGAAAGACAAAAAACAAAGAATGCCCTAGCATCAGTGATGAGTGGATCCCCTTCTACACCAACTATGCCTCATGGTGCTACTGCTGCAAGTCCAAGCGTTCGTGCTCCACATTCATCTTTTGGTGAGAGTCCTGAGGGTTCCTATTCTACTGCTAGTGCTGACCACGGTCCTTCATCAGGACCAAATTATTTTATTCCACGTAATGTTCCAGGAGCACAACCTTCACTTGAAGGTACCGGTTGGAATAAGGAAAAGCATCATGAAGCTAGGATGGCTGCTGCAAATTTTTGGTACTACAATAATCTACCTTTCAATGTTGCAAGCAGCCCATATTGGGAAGGTTTAGTGAATGCCCTTACAGTTGCAGGAAAGGGGTTTAAGACCCCATCAGCTAAAGATTTGAGTGGGCCATTGCTAGAGGAATCCGTAAAGAATACACAGCTTGTAGTTGATGAGCAAAAGAAATTTTGGCGAAGAAAAGGTTGCAGCATTTTATCTGATGGGTGGACAGATGGACGGAATAGAACTCTCCTGAACTTTTTAGTGGCCTCAAATGGTGGATTGGTGTTCCTAAAATCAATAGATGCCTCCCATGAAGTTAAAAATGCTGAGACTTTATGCAGTGTATTGGATGGGGTGGTCCAGGAGGTTGGAGTTGATAATGTTGTCCAAATTATCACGGACAACGCAGCTGCATATGTAGCTGCAGGTAGGCTACTTATGGAGAGGTATCCCACAATTGCATGGTCTCCATGTGTTGCACATTGCTTGGACCTATTGTTAGAGGATATTGGAAAGATTTCATGGGTCAAAAGAGTGGTTGAAGATGCAAAAAGTGTTACAAAATTTATCTACAACCATACTTGGGTGCTTTCTTTGATGAGGAAATTCACAAATGGCAAGGACCTTGTGCGACCTGGAGTGACACGATTTGCTAGCCACTTCCTCACATTGCAAAGCATTCTTGGTGCCATTGGTCATCTCAAGCAAATGTTTGTGTCCGATGCTTGGAAGGAGTCCTCATTTTCCAGTAGAGCTGAAGGGGAGAGGATTGTTAGCATAGTTTTTGATGAGACATTCATCAAAAATGGAGAGGAGCTGATGGGGGTAAGTAGCAATCACACAAAAAAAATTATACATGATAATCTATTTGCTGTTTTTTATTTTTTGAGGGGTTAATTTTGTTATAATTTAACATTTGTTTTCATTTTTTTAGGTGACAGAGCCTTTGGTGAGGGTTCTTCGTATGGTGGATGGAGATGGCATGCCAATGGGTTTCATCTATGAGGCCATGGATAGGGCCAAAGAGGCCATATCACGTTACTATGGCGGCAACAAAAGGAAATATGAAATCATATGGCGCATCATTGATCGGAGATGGACAAACCAACTCCACCAGCCGATTCATGCCTTTGCCTACTTCTTGAATCCGAAGTTCTACTTCTTGGACTCATTTAAGGCGGATGAGGAGGTCATGGACGGTGTTGTCACTTGCATTGATAGGATGGTGCCTGATAGTGAGCTGAGAGATAAGGTGCTTGATGAGTTGGAGGTGAGATTTGTTACATCTTATTTATGAATTTGCAATGTTGAGCCTTGACTATCTATGAATTTTCTATATTTGATTTACTTTTTCTTTTATCTATTCAAGGTCTACAAGGGTGCAGAGGGGAGACTCTTTTCCTCCCAACAAGCAATTGAAAGGAGAGGAAAACAACAACCAGGTAAAAATTGAAATTAGAAACTTGATTCTTACATATAGATTTTTACTTTATTCTTATTTCTTAATACTTATATTTTTTAAACATGTTTTTGTAGATCTATGGTGGGAGAACTATGGTGCTAGCACACCAAATCTTCAAAAGCTAGCCATACGTGTCTTGTCGCAGCCATGCAGTGCTTCTGGGTGTGAACGCAATTGGAGTTTATTTGAAAACATTCACACAAAGAAAAGAAACAGGTTGACTCAGCAGCGCCTAAATGATTTAGTTTTTGTTCGGTACAACCTTCGCCTTCGAACTAGGAAGGTGGAGGGTGTTTCACACGAGTCCATCGACTTGGATGACATTGATCCATATGGTGAATGGACTATTAATGAACAAAATGATGAGGCTGATGTCTTACTTACTGATGAGGATATTGCTGAATTAGAGAGAGCAGCAGCAGAAGAAGAAGAAGCAGCAAGATTGGATGCCATGGAGGACAACGAAGACACATTTGAATATCATTTTTCCCCTGCTCGATCTCCTAGTCCTCGTTTGGATACTACAACACGGGCACCTTCTAGTTCTAGGCCTCCAAAATTGAGTACCATTGGGAGGGGAAAGAGGAAGATGTAGATTATATGTGGTTGTTAATGTTTTCCTCTTTTTGACATGATTATATGTAAACATTTATAAACTTGTGATGTTGTTATACATTGAAAGTGAAACTATGAGTATTTGATGACTATGAATGATTAAATTTCAATTATTGAGTGTTTGATGATCATATGACATGTGTAATCTTTGAATTATGAGTGTTTGATAATCAAATTAAGCTCTTATATTCTCTAAATGCATTAATTTGTTCTTGTTTTTTTTTGTAAAACTACGGTTTTTTTTTTGCCGAGTCCTTGCCGAGTCTTTTCCCGAGTCCGTCCCGAGTCCCGAGTCCGAGTCATATTTTTGGGCTGCCGAGTCCGCGGCGAGTCCGAGTTTTCCAACTATGGATTATATAGTGTGATCTGAAACATCAATACATTTTAAAGCAGGCCTTTTCCAAAAGCCTTATTTTTACATTATGGACTGTGGAAGCCTTAAATTGCTAAATCCTTCCTTAACATTTCAATAGGTAAAGATTGTCAAAAATGTATTTCACTGCACCGCTGTTCAACACAATTGGACCAAAGAGCAGATATTGCACACCTTTCTAGCATGAAAAGACTCCACCTGACCATTCCACCATCTGTAACAATTTCAGACCTGGGCCACAAACAGCTAGGACAATATTTCACAACATTCCCTGAAATGTTTTCTTCTAGTGTCCATAACATATGGTCATATGTAGAATGACTAGATGTTTTTATGTTTTGTCAAGATGTGAAATAAGTTTCAAAACGACCTGTCACACACTATGGAACATCTCTTATCATAAATGTTAAAGATAAACAGTGAACCCCGGGGACGCATCCCCCCTTAAGCCCTAGCATTCTCAAAACGGGGACGTCCCAGAGACATGGGGACGGCGTTCCCAAGTCTTCGGCAGCGCCACCATTTTTTTCCCTCCCTGCCGGAGACACGGAAAAATCCCGACGTCTCCAAGACGCTGAAGGAGACGCCTGGGTGTCCCTCGAGCGTCTCGAGGACGCCCAGGCGTCCCCCACAGCGGCCACTTTAAAAAGTGTGTTTTAAAAAAAAATTAACACATTTTTTTATTATATTTTTGGTTCTATTCGAACCCTAAGGGCATGTGGGGCCCATCTACACTCTTCCATGCCTTCAAAAGGCCCTCCTAGCTTCATTTTTATTCACATTTGCATTTCTACTTGTTTGCTACAGCAAGAAGAAGAGTGAAGAGCTGAGGAAAGAGTGATTGGAGGAATGAAAGGAGTGATTGCAAGTGAAAGAGGAGTGTCAAGGAGCAAGAAGAAGAGGAGGAAGATTCTTCACCTTGTTGAAGAGATTTTTCAAGCAAAAGGTAGGGTTTTTAAACTGATTTTTTATTTTATTTTCTGATTTTCAATGTTTTTTCATTTCTTGTTGTTTCATTTTCTTATTTCATTTCTTGTTGATTCATTTTCTAAATTAATTTAGATTTTGTTTTGCAATTTAAAATTTGTTAAAAAATTTAAAATATAGAGTTTTATTTTTTAAATTTTAAAGTAGGGCATAGGCTGAAACTATGTGTTTAATGAATTTTTTTTTCATTTTGTGAAATGCAATGTCAAAATCAGCTCCCACAATCATGAAATGAGTGAGGATGAGATGGAAACTCATTCTCATAGTGCAAGCCAATCAGAATATGAACCTGAACATGAGGATGAGCCCAATGAGGGGGGTGAGCATGGGTCAAATCCGGAAGGGCAAGCTAGTTCCATAGCTAGTGCACCAGTTGCTACTAATTGCCCCTCCCAGCTTTTGTTAGAGTGGGCTAGGGGTCCTTATGATCCCAAATCTCCTCTCAAACAGTTTGCAACAAGAATAACAGCCCCAACGTCATCAGGTGGCGGTATGAGGAAATAGAAATGCAGCATTTGTGGTGATGATTGGTTTGGGAGCATCACCAGAGTTAATGCACACTTCCTCTTTTGGCCAGGAAAAGGTGTGAGAGCATGTGATTTTTTTAAGGACCCTAAAAATCTGAAATACAGAATTGAGTTCAACAAGCTTTGGGGTGTTCCAGATGACGTGGGAATTCCAATGCCTACTACCTTGTCTGGTAGGCAACAGATTCAGGAGCAGCAAATGCAGAGGCAGCCACATATTTCTACTCCTACATCGCATCAGAGAGCAGGAACATTGTCAAGGTCAGCCTCAGGACCTTCATCCACTTATAGTGCTATAGTTGAATCACAATAGGGCAAGGGGAAACGCAAGATGCAAAGTCAGCCTAACCCCATAGCTGATTTGTTTAATGTGCACCTGAGGGATCAGATAGATGATTCCATTGGCAGGTTCTTTTTTGCCAATGGAATCCCATTTCATGTAGCTCGATCTCCTTATTATAAGGAGATGATGTCGATGGTGGCAAAGGGAGGACCATCATATGTGCCACCAAGTGAGCACAAATTGAGGACCATGATCTTGGATAACAACTATGCCAAGATCAATTCATTGATGAAGACGATGAGGGCATGTTGGGAGGAGTTTGGATGCAGCATAGTTATGGATGGATGGACGGACATTAGGCATCGTCCACTCATCAATGTCATAGTTGCATGCTCAGAGGGCCCATTCTTTCTCAGGGCGGTCGATTGTTCAGGGCATCGAAAAGATGTTGATTTTCAGTTTGAGATCCTTCGGGCAGCTATTGAGGAGATTGGGCCACAAAATGTGGTCCAAGTTGTGACAGATGTAGCACATATGTGCAAAGCTGTAGGGAGGCTTGTTGAGGCAGCATACACACATATTTGGTGGACTCCGTGTTGTGTGCATGCCATGAACAATGCACTCAAGGACATGAGGAAGATTGAGTGGATTAGAGGAGTGGTCAGCAATGCAAGAGATGTGTAAATGTATATCTGCAACCACCACACTTCACATGCCATCTTCAGGAGCTTCACGAAGAAGTTCTTGAAACCAGTTGAGACCAAATATGCATCCTATTTCATTCTTTTGGAGAGAATGCTTGAGTTGCAAGAGCCACTGCAACTCATGGTTATGACGCAAGAATGGAATCGGTGGGATGGGGCCAGGACAGAGCAGGGGAAGAGTAGGGGAAGAGGGTGACGGAGATAGTGAAGAGTGATGCATTTTGGAATGATGCAAAATATATTGTCGCCATCATTAAACCAGTTGTCCAAGTCATCAAATATGGGGATGGGGATGCACCTAACCTTGAAGAGGTGTATGAGTGCATTGATTCTATGCTTGGCCAGATGAGGGCAGTTGTGCGAGAGAAGGACCCCACTTTAGCATTCTACAATGTTTACATTCAGCCTATTATTCAGCGCAGATGGGACAGCCTAAACACTCCCTTGCACATGGTTGCTTATGCATTGAATCTGAAGTGGTGCATGCCTAGGCCTAGTAGAGTTACACCGATTCAGGATGATGAGGTGAAGGAAGGGTTCTTCAGGTGCATTGATAGGATGTATGATGCTGAAGCTGCTAGCAACATTCGCACTGAGTGGACGAAATTTGCTACTCTTAGGGGTTATAAGGCTGTGGCAACGACGGACATAAGAACTATGGCACAGGAGGATCTAATTTTGTGGTGGACTTGTCATGGACCGAAATCACTAACTACCACACTAGCCATTCATTTGTTGTCTCAAGTTTCTAGTTCTTCAGCTTCTGAGAGGAATTGGTCTACTTATAACTTCATCCACTCTCTTAAGAGGAACAGACTTACCTCTAGCAAAGCAAAGAAGCTAGTGGTTGTACATAGTGCCTTGCATATCACTGACCGCAAGACAGTGTGTACAAGGAGAGCCTAACAGCACGATGGGATGTAGAGCTAGAGGAGCCATCACAGATTGATGAGGATGAGGATGCTTCAAATTTAGGGTTGGTTGGTGTTCCTTTGGCGGATCTTGACCTTGGGGAGTCCAGTGGTTCCAGTGATGAGGAGTTTGTCGACCTCTCGAGGGATGATTAGAGGCCTCCGCCTCCTTCACTACATTTTGTCATTTTGACATTTTGATTTTGTACTTGTTTTGATATCATGCTACTCATTGTAATCATCTTTATGATTAGATATTTTTGATATCATATAATAGAAATCTTCCATTTGTCGATTTGACAATTGTTACATTGTAGTATTGAGTATTCTAATTTCTAATTAGTAATTCGATATTGAAAACTTCAATGTTCAATGTTCAAGTATTTACTATTTAGTATTTCAATTTGGCATTTGCAATTTTGCTATTTTACTTCTTAATAGTCTTATACATCTTTTCATAACTAGCATTTTAAGTACCATATGTATAGTATATAGTATATACACCCCGCCCCCCCGCCGTCGTCCCCAAATTGAGGCCCCTTTGTCCCCCTGTCCTAAAAACCTGTCCCCCGTTCCGACATCCCCCTGTCCCTGACGCCGGTGTAACATAGAAGATAAATCAAAATGGTTTGTATTATAGTAGCATCACTCTCAATCTAGATCAACTCTTAGCAAACCAAAAATATATATGGAATTCAATTACTCAAGATTTAATTGGAAAAAAAAAGCTCTGCTTTTCCATCCAACATAGCACCAAACATTTTTTGTTTTTTTGTTTTCTAAAACCAGAGCTGGGTCTGGGGATGGTAGGTCCCAGTGGGATCAAGGGTATGTATCCCCTTCCACCAAGCCCAAATTAAGGCCTTCGAGGCCACAAGGACCTTTATGTAATATTCCCTTTAAAAAAAATCTTATTTTGCACAAATTCAAACCCTAGCCTAGGAAGATGGAACTCCAACAGCAGGTGAGGGCACTCAAGTAGTAGATGAACCCCTAGGATTTTGCAATGAATTTCCACTCATAACCCTAGAATCTCTGTGGCCGAATCTGTCCTCAATTTTATGGTGCTGAATCTGTTCTCAATTTTATGGTGCCGAATCCATCCTCAATTTCACCTTCAAATCTGGCCTCCAACTGTCAAAGTCACTAGAGTTTATAGCAGTGATCTGCCCTAAAAATTTGGCATACTCTCCACCTGGACACCTTCCAAAATTGACTCTGAACTGCTGAATTGGTATAGCCTGTTTGGGAATGAAAGAGCACTGAATTTGATCTTAAAATCACCCTTGAACATGGCCAAAATTGCCCCGATCTATCATCCAAGTTCATTCCGGCCAAATCCTAGATGTGGCACTCCAGTTTGAAGAATAAATATTTGATTACAATCTAAAATTAGATCAATTATGCAAAGTGGTGATCTCTATGTGAAATCACTCCATGGAATTGTGGTTTTCGTCCTCTGATTCCAGACCTAGAGAGCTTTTGTGCTAAGGTTAAATTGAACCAAAGTACAATGCTCCATTAAGCGTATAAATCAAAAAATAGAATGGCTGATTAATACGCATCCTTCTCCTTGCTTGGCCTCTCTTAAATAGAGTTTTCCTCCAAAAGATATAACTCTTCAAATTTCCTTCTGACCCTTGATTGATAATTAAGAGGAATTATTTAAAATAAACTTTAATTATTATGAGACCTTCTTGTCTTATAGTTTCACTTTACTTGAAGCACTCTTTATTATAATAACACTTAAGTGGCCCCTTTTATGACATTATGATCCTCTTGAGTTATTATTATACTCCCATTTTCCTAGTGCAAAATTCCCAAAGCCCATGGTAAATGAATGATGGGTGTTTGGGTTTCAACTTGGCTTTATTTTGAGAAGGGGACATTACATTTTATGGCATATGTCATTTTTCATATTTTTACCACTTTTCATCAAGCTCCTAATCCTTCAAAAAAATGTAACTTTAGGGTGAGTTGGATTTTTTTCTTGGTGGGGGGCTGGAGGAGAGTTTTCTTTAAATGCATTTTTTTGAAAACCTTGCAGGTTTGCCCAGGGCGCAGCCCAGGCATGCCCGATTTGGTCCAAATACATCTCAGAAGCACCTGGGCTGAATGGCCAAGCCAGGCCCAGACCCAGATCAGAACCCTGTCCAGACTGGTCTGGGTTCATCCAGGGTTCCTGGCGAAACCATTAACACAGCTGAAATCAAATGAAATAATTTTAATTAGGTCAAAGATACCAAGCACTCTATGGGACCACAAGTATTATAGGTGTCTCAACCACCAAAAGTAGCTGGGATTTATGACTGTTGTTTCTTAATGAAGTTTGTTTCTTCTTCTATTCATTTGGAGCAGGAATTCCTCTACATTCATTATTTGAGCTTTTTCAGAGAGTTCCTACATGGACTCCACTCTTAAGGTTTTCATATACAGATATACTTGAGCTGGATGTCAATGTAAACTGGGTGTTCTATTATTAAATGCTTCTATGTTTTATGCTTATCTGATACGGAATAGACATATCATGTCTTCCCTTTTTCCACTCGTGCGGTACAGATTATACATATCATTTCTCCTCATTCCTCCTTCGCTGTTGCCTGTCTACCTGTCTCACACCTAAGTCCATGTCAACTGCTCCGTTTGGTTTCTGCTTATATTTAATCCTTGTTATGATGTTCATAAGTGGGATAGAACTCAGTGAGATAGTATTGTTGCTTATTTCTCAAAGGTTGATTGGAGATATGAATGTGCCTCATTCCTAGAATCAGAGGGAGCTTGGCCCAGGAGTTTACAAATAGGCTTTGAACCAAGGTCTACATCATGGTAAATCATTCTTCGTTAGTTTCATAATTTCCTTGCATTTCAAACTGTCTCACGTAATCATTCACCTTCAGCTTTAATTCAGCTAAATGAAGGTCCTAATACAGCGCTACAGTTTGAGAACAACAAATAATGAATAAAGAAACATCTGCCACCGTCATCTCTGTTTAGCTTGATATCTTTTAACACGGCAAAATCCGGTTCTTGGGATGCTCAAAAATAGCTAATTTGTTATAGTTTGGAAGATCAGTGCAGCACTGATATCCCTTACAATAAATTTAAATTTAAAAAGGAAGAAAAATGAAAATTCAACAATAAATTTAACTTAAAAAGGAAAAGATCAAAATCAAAATCAGAAGAGGACCAACCGATGAAAGGCAAGAGCGGAGGCGTTCCCTTGCACAGGCGGCAGCTCCCTTGGCAGAGACAGAAAACTCTGTGGCTGTGCATATCTCCATAACGACAATCATTTGGTCACAGATGTCTTTCTTGATAATCTTTTTGCAGGGGAACAGATTCCAGGGCCTGTTATTATTATTAGCCAATGGTTCTTCTTGGCCTTTGGGCATCTGCCATGGGACCGCCTTGGGAGCAGCAGGTAAGAACCCCTTACTCTTGCTTTCAGCTGCCTGTCGCTTCGCTAGAGCTGCCAATCGGTTGCCCTCGGCTCGCTTGCGTTGTTCTTCTGATAACTCCGTCATTTCTAATGATTATTCTTTCCCTGCTCAGACTTGCTGTTATAGTGTTTTCACTTCGACATTTATGTAGCGAGATGCGGCAAGACAGGCAGGTATGATATGGGCGCTTGGGCAATGGCCTGTGTATTCAAATTTTGAAAATGAATGTTTATGCCGCGGTCACGGACACTTCGGGATAAAGGGGAGCAAGGGGCTAATGATCTTAGAAATCCAAATGGTCTATTGGACAACACACCCTTTCTTTCTTTCTTCTTTTTTTTTTTTTTTGCTTTGTGAAGTGTTGATTTACTACTATTTAATTTGATAATGAACTTTTGTTTTCTCAATTTTTTTTCTTTCAAATGAATCATGAAAAGATATTGTCCTTAAATTATTTATGTACTTGATTAAAATGTCTTGCATTACAATCTAAAATAAAGTGTTTCTATTTCCACTATTTTTGTTGTGTAAAAGACGCATACCCTCTCTTCCCAAACTTCTTTTGGTCTTTTCCACCTACTTGTTTCACACTGAAGATGATGTGAGTTAATCCTCGACTAGACAATGAGATTTTTTACTCCCATGGGATATTGGCCTTTAGATAGACCTTTTGTTCAATGGTTTGAGTATGGCTTAAATTCTTCAAAGTGATATTTATTTTTTCTTCTTAACATCTTTTCTCACTTAGGCTTATGAAACTTATCTACAACAAAACTCTTTATTTCCTTACCATTATTAGGACAAGTATTCAAGTGAATGTGTCACTTGTTCATCCATCTATAATTTTACTTCATTCATGACTTCTTTCTTTTGTTCAAGATATCTTTAAAGACAAGATTGGACCAAGGATTTGCTTCCATCTGCTCAATTTTTTTGCATATCTTAAAAGACACCACAATGATGGCTTTAATAGGAATTATGCTTCATTCAACTATAAGAATCTAATGGGGGCCAATGCTTTTAACTTGAATTTGTTTGTGATCATGCATTTTTGAATTCTCTCTATTTGTATCCATTTTGTTAGGAATTTCTTAAAATTCCTAGGGTTTATTCTATGTTTTTCTAAGCGCTAAGCCCTAAAGGCTTAAACCCTAGGGCTTGTGCTTTTTCCTGTCACTTTATGTTATAATTTTGTAGTGGATTGCTAGGCCCATTCTTG
This sequence comes from Sequoiadendron giganteum, assembly GCA_007115665.2. Classification (NCBI taxonomy): domain Eukaryota; kingdom Viridiplantae; phylum Streptophyta; class Pinopsida; order Cupressales; family Cupressaceae; genus Sequoiadendron; species Sequoiadendron giganteum. The sequence goes on along the minus strand of CM021102.1, from coordinate 438,030,224 downwards.
GTCTCTTAAGTTGTTTTGGAAGCTTTTGTGCTTATTGCTCAATTAGCCCCCTTTTCCTAGTGATCACTTATAAATATTTGTGCATGTGCTCTTAAATTCATTTAAGTTTCCTTCATTATGTACTCGACTGGTGATACCCAATTTAATCCTCATTGGTTCCAAACATCATATTCTTATTACATCGCAGACCCTTAGTTCATTGCATGTTCTTGTTTTTGAAAACTTTAAATTCATGATGGTGTGGTTTTGTGACATGTGTCCTAGTTGGTCTCATTTTATTACTTGTTGTATGTTGCATCATCCTCCATTGGTGTCTTCCTATTGGTGTCGCACACTAATGGTTTATCATTAGATCTCATAAAAGGTGAAGACCTAATGATGTGACGTTGCAAAATTGTGACATGTCTCTGACATGTGGTGGACTTGACATCTTTTCAAGTCTCTTCAAAGTAATCGAGTGTTGAGTCATCTCCACTTGGTGTCATACCACATGCCCTCTTCACATCATGGATTCATAAAAGAAGCACCCAGGCAAGGATGCGATCATGCACTATGATGACACATGTTCTATCGATCCTACATGGTGCTAGTTGTCCATTTATGTTTGAAGGTTATGCGGTCATAGTGGACCCTCGCTTAAGTGATATGTAAAGTGATTCTAATGTGTTTCATTCTTGTTGGCCCAATTTCATAATGTGTCAAAACTTCATCAAAAAGGATTTTTGAATAAATCAAAAGGTTGCAACCACCATTGATCTTGCCTACATTATCCAAAGATTGACAGTTAAAATTCAAAATTGCAAAACAATTAGTTGCAAACACTGTGTTTGCACGAATGAGTAGTAATGGTGAAAATTGATTTATATCTACCAAATTCTAGTGATTCTCTCCACCATAAGTGCTCATTTGAATTCACAAGAGTCCAAACAATTATCCAATGTGAAGAATTTGTTGATTTTCATGCTCTCCCACCATCTCAAAAATGGATTAGTTTTAAAGAAGAACTCAAGTAAGTCCTTATGGTAAATTTGCATACATCTCTATTGTTATGGTTTTTCCTTCTACATTGATAGCACAAGAAAACCATAGAATTTCATGTGTTTTAAAAACTAGCACTAAATTTTAAAACCCTACTTTGAGCCAAAAATCCCTAAGATGAGTCAAACTAGTGCTCAATCTATGAGCGAATTAGATGAGGACCTAATAGTCAAATTTGTTGGGTCATCTAGAAAGGCTAGACATGCATGAGGGGCGGGAATCCTATCATACCATTTGAGAGATCAATGTAGGGATTGTAGAGATGCAACAATTCCAGTGAATGGATGGTCATTGTTTGAACACTGGTTTAAGATGAGGCTTTTGAAGAGGCCCATTTCACATGTTTAGGACTTTGACTTGGAAAATATAGTAGTCCAAAAAGTTTTCATCGATGTAGACTAGAATGTTGGGAAAAAAGTATGTGATGTCTTGATGCTAGGGTTATAATAGTTTTCAATGGTGGTGAGCTAGTCAGAATTGACAAGGTTTACATTGTAAAGGTGTTTAACCTAAATTCAATAGTAAATAAGGCTATCAATTTCAATATCTTGGCAAAAGAGTATTAGAATAATAGAGGAATTTATAGGGTAAATTGGTTGCCAAAGCACAAAATAAGAGGTGCAAACAAAAATTTTGTAAGGTTCGCCCCTATAGAATTGGAGCCCTTTAATGAGGATATATTTGAAAAATATTTCATAAAAACCTATCATGCCCCATGTCAGGTCTTTGGAAAAGATGTCAAGGCTCAAATACCAGTACCTCTAATGATGGTGGTTACTAACATATAGAATATAGACCTCAACAGAGATTTTAATTTTGCCTCATTCATTGCAAAGGAAATACACAAGCAATTGGTAGCAAGGTGATCCCACAATATTGGTTTACAAGTTTTGGGCAAACTGGACACTGAACTAATTTTTTTAACTAAATCTTCACTTTCGGGCTCCTATAGCGGCTAAACCGTGAGGAATTTGAAGATGATGCAAACTAGTGATTTGTGAAGTTTTGTGTATAGATTATAAATATATTTTTTTCAAAATTTTTGGAATCAGATTGCACTTCTTTTTCCATATCCTTCGAAAACTAGCTTTAAAAAAAATTGACATTTTTAAGGAGTGACGCTCACCGTATGTACAACATAAAAAAAATTGTATGAAGGATAAAATTCTAATTTTTTTCGAATTTAGATTTTTAACTACGATATCTAACCAATTCATTTGGTTTCATAGTGTTTTATTAAATAGTTTTTCCTTAATCAAGTTTCAAAGTCATACCAATTACAATTTATACATAGGCGGACCGTATACAACATAACTTTTTCTGTATGTATCAAAATTCAATATTTTTTTTAATGGATCAAGGACATCAATACCCAACCTGAACATATTTTTCAAATTTTTATTTTGATAATCTGCTATTTTTCCACATGTGCATAACAAAGAGCCTAATTTTTGGTGAAAAACCTATGTTTAATAAAACTAAAACATATTAAAATTATATTTGTTGGATATCTCATTTCGAGGACTACCTGATTCCAGTTGGGTCTATGAAATCTCCGCCATTTTCATCCTCAACCCGAGCTTTGAAGGGCAAAAATCTGGAGTTTTTTGTGTCGGAGGGCAGGATGGTGGGAAAAGGGGGATTCGAGCAAACCTAAGGGGTTTGAGCAAACCTAAGGGGTTCGAATGAACCCCCTTTCCACAATGTAAAAATGCAAGTTCCCACATTTAAGGGGTTCGCTCGAACCTAGAGTTCGTTCGAACCCCCCAAAACGAAATATTTTTGAATGGGGTCATTTTTTGGAAGTTTTCCTTCCTCACTCCAATTGTAAACCACTTTTGTGGGTTCACCCAACAATAAAGGTTGATAGTAGGGTAGTTCACTTCAAATAGTACTCACTGCTATGTCACATGTTTTTGTAACAAGGAAAAAATGTTTGGGACAAGGCTTTATAGATAAGATAGCATGATGATAAGAATGTCTCACTTCCCATATAATGTTGGACATACATCTAGGACATACATTGCCAAAATTCCAACCCTATTTGAAGAATGTTTCATAAGGAAAATACTAACATACTTAGGTACATAATTAGACAGGTTTTCAAAAGAGATAATGGAATTTCTAAGACCAAAAGATAGGGTACCTGATTTGGGCATTCAACATAATTGAGGATATTGGTACCTCCATTCTAATACTATGTTGATCAAAATCTATGGATCTTCAGTTAAGTTGTGTATTCTACCTAGATATGTTCCAAAGAGGTTGGCCTTCATGGAAATTATTTTGTAACTAAATGAATTAGATAAAATTCATTTGAGGAGTCATAAGAAGGGGTCCTTTTTCCCTACATATATTGTATGTTGAAATTTTGTCCTCTCTAGCAAAGAAGGATTAAATATTTTATATCCAATCTTGCAATCATACAGAATAGGTCTAGATTTGAAAAGAGATTATGATCTAGAGGGTTTTATAAAGCAGATTAGACTTGGTGCTAGGAGGTCTAATTGTGCAAATCCTTGCAACAATGATGAAGGGTACCTGATTTGGGAATTCAACATAATTGAGGATATTGGTACCTCCATTCTAATACTATGTTGATCAAAATCTATGGATCTTCAGTTAAGTTGCATATTCTACCTAGATATGTTCCAAAGAGGTTGGCCTTCATGGAAATTATTCTATAACTAAATGAATTAGATAAAATTCATTTGAGGAGTCATAAGAAGGGGTCCTTTTTCCCTACATATATTGTATGTTGAAATTTTGTCCTCTCTAGCAAAGAAGGATTAAATATTTTATATCCAATCTTGCAATCATACAGAATAGGTCTAGATTTGAAAAGAGATTATGATCTAGAGGGTTTTATAAAGCATATTAGACTTGGTGCTAGGAGGTCTAATTTCTATCACAAGATACTATTCGAGGAAGATGTGATCATAAATCGCATATTTGATCATGAAGTGAAGGTGAAAAGAACAAAGTGGGTCACAATATGGAAAGGAGGAGAACAAAGGAAGGAAACCCTCATTATCTAAGAGCGTTCCATGAAATCAAAGATCATATTACTAGGATCAATATCATGATGGATAATTTAGAATCTTTAGCATAAAGCCTCTAGTGGTGTCAAAGAAGAAATTAGAAGAACGACCATAGCATGAAGATGACCCACATAAAATAGTTGAGGTATACCAACACATGAGAAGAGGCAAAGCATTTATGGAAGCACAAAATGCACAAAAGGCACCTACTCAGTCAATTACATCTCCTACAAAGCAACAAAATAAGAAGAGGAAGGTTATGCAACCATAGGTTCAAGTTTCATATTCCATAGATGTGGGAGAAGCAAAAGAGACTAAGGAAATTACAAAAAATATAATTGGGGAAGAAGTGAACCAAAGTATGCCCTCTCCCCAAAGAGTGTAAATCCCTAACATTCCTTGGGATAAAATAACAGTTAGTCTGAGAAGTGGTGGAGAGGAATCTAATGATATAAGGGCCTTGCCTTGTACATAATTCATTTTTTATGATAAAATTTTCAAGTCCAAAGAGTTCAAAGATTGTCTTGAGACTGGAGAGAGGAATTTCATGAAAAGGAGAGGCAAGTCCATCATGGATAGAGGGGATTACTAAGGAAATTCTAAAAGAATTTTACTTCAAATCCAAGAATACAACCCCTGAAGAGGCAAGAAGGATGCTGCAAGAAGATGGTTTACTTCTATTACTTGATTGAGATAAAGCCTTTTTCGTAGCCCTATACATAATAAGAATACAAGATGAAGAAATATTTCCCATCGATGAACAAGTTGAGTAGGCATATTTTGGATCTAGTTTTAATACTCGATATGAGATATTGGCCATTTTGGATATGGCCCCATCAACCACTAAACCACAAGCAGTAGGGAATATTAGGGAGCTAACAGGGAATTTAATTGTCAAAATAGCATCAGATACTTCAACTCCCCAGCAGCTACTTTAGTTGTAAATAATGCATTATTTAGTGAAGTTTCTACCAAAAAGCTTCAAGTTGATTATGAAAAATTGTATACAAATCATTTAAGGCTAATGACTGAATAAAATAAATTGAAATCATTGCTACCCTCATTGAAAAGTGCTCCTACTTCAATTTTTACCGCCCCATCAATCTCAACAAATGTACAAATACGGGACAAGGATTTTGTGTCCTTGAAACTTAAGGAGTTGGAAGAGAAATTAAGCGAAGTCAAAGAGGACAAGAATAAAAGAATAAATAACTTGGTTGATGACCTAAATAGATATAGGTTATCAAAAATGTTCAAAAGGCTTGAAGACACATGGATAGGGTATAACAATCTAAGGAATTCCTATGTGCAATATTTATAATTTAACAAGATAATATGAAATATTTTATAGGAAAATGGATTCCTAGAATGACATTAACGCAATAAGCCTACAAGAGTTCTAAGTTTGACTTCGACATTCCAAAAGGTCTTGTGAGCACATGCCAAATGATTGGCTTACTAGGAGAAGTAGCATCATATCAAGAAAAACTAGAGCAACAATTGAGAGACAAGTTAAAGTTCTTGGAGAATATTGAGGAGAATATCATGTTGAGTATTTTGGACAATAATGGAATTATCAATCCACTCAACCAGTGGAAAAGTAAATTTGACATTGTGGTTCATTGTCTCTCCTCGTTCATCTTTGCTAGTGGGGAAACAAACTCATAGTTACCAAATAATCCCTTGGATGAATTATTTGAATTGGAATTCAATTTAGAAAATTTTACTAAGGATGCAAAAGCAATTTTTAATGTGAAATATAGTTCACTTAGAAATAATTGCAAAAGTATTAGTGTTTCAATGGCCTACAAAGAATAATTTTACATCTTGGATGGAAAATATGATGAATAGATATTGAGTTGCATTTCAATTGGTCATCACATATCAATGACAACATCTTAGTCAGATATGTGACAAGGTAGATGATATTTTTTGCTTTCACAACATTTTGTAGTGGTTCTCAGCATTCAATTTCAATTTTTTGGCTTCTAGTAGTCCTTGTTGATTTTAGTTTCAAGTTTTCAATGTGTGTCACAAATTTTTTTATCTTTGGACATTTTTACGCTCATTTGAGTTTTTCTTAAGGATTTTGGCCTGATTTTTCCTAGATTTAATGTTGCAATGTGATCAACACATTCACATTAGGTCTTGAACTCTTGTAAATCAATAAAAATTCTATGATGTCTTATAAAGGTGTTGTGAAGTGTTGTAACACACTTCCACACTTTTCAAGGACCTTTCTAATGTATTTCACTTAAATAACCTCTTGTTATCACTTACCAAGTCTTATTTCAAAGTGTTTTGAGTTGTAACAAACTCTCACACTTTTCCAGGCTTGTCATCAATAATTACACCTTTCTTATGCTTTAATTGGCCCCATTTTACACTTACAAGCCTTATTTAAGTGTCTTTTTGAGAATAAACCCGATAAACATCATTTAATATTATTTAATCCTTGACACCCACTTAAAATGCCTATGTGGGACCAAGTCGCCACTTGGAGCGACTTAGTCCCATTTGGCTCAAAAATCAAAACAAGTTCAAAATTTTGACGGGTTTTTATTCTCTAAGACCTGAGGTCAACCTATGATGTGGTATTTTCAAGAATTAGGGCATAATTGTGTATAAATATATGGTTTTCCACTCATTTTGGGGCCTTCTACTTTCTCTTCTCTCTTGATTCACTCATCACTCATTCATCATTCTTCTCAAGCAAGCTAGGGTTTCGACATTCTAAGTCATCAAGAAGCATTCAAGTGCAGATTCTTCATCTATTGTTGTAGAAATTCAAGATCTATCATCATGGAAAGTTTCTAATCCCATTACTTTATATTCATACTTCATTATCTTATTTCATCATTTCAGTTTAATTACCTAAAAGGGGTTTGACCAAGGCAAACCCCCATGCCCTAACATTCAATATTTCTCTTTCTTTCCTTGTGTGTTTGTAGATTTAGGTACCTTGAAGGCTTAGAGATCATTGAAGAATAATCTTCAAACTTTTTGAAGTCATCTCCTTATTTGTAAAGACAAAATATCCATAAAAAGTCACTTATAGTGTCGAAAATCACAGTTTCAGACCCAGATACCTAGAGGAGCAGAAAGTGCAGACTGAGAGCTTTCATTTACACTTTCAAGTTTTCAAAAAAGCCAAAGTGGAATAAGTCACCATCAATAGTGACTTAGTCCCACTACACATGTTTTTCAGAGTTTTCTATAGATTTGGATACCCATTTGGCTGAAATAGGCTCCAATGCAGTTCTCCAGATCTGGGACTAAGTCACCCAAAATGGCATAAGTGTCCTAGTAGGCTAAAATTCCAGAATTAGCAGCATTTTCAGTCCACAACACATTTCTAGGTGCACACATTCAGTTTTATAGTTTTTTGTTTTGTTTCGTCTACATTTCTAGGTCATTTAGTTTATGTTTGCATATCACAAATGTGTTTTCAAACAAAGTGCATTTTCTAGGTTTTGCATTACTAGTTATTTTATTTTATCAATTCTTTGCATCTTGGACATTCTATTTAGATATATTTCAATCATATTTGCATTAGTCTTGAGTGAACCCCCAAGTTTTTAAGGAATACCTCTCTCCTTTTAGGTGAAAAACCCTAGAAGTGTAAGAGAGCATCCTTCTACAAAAATTTGTAGTTCATTTTGGTGAACCTTACTTTTGAATACCTTCTTTTTTGATTTGGATTCCTTCTTCATCCTAGATTTAGCTTGCATTAACATTGCATTGCATTTTGCATTGTTTAATTTGCATTCTAGGGTCTTGAAATTTGGCATTAGTGAAAGTGCATATAGTTTGCATTTTTG
>CM021102.1:437962735-438022224 GCA_007115665.2 Sequoiadendron giganteum | reverse complement strand
ACATATTGACTTTTATCTTCTAAAGTAATAGGATTTAACGACTTCCTATCACATATCATGCAAGGACCCCTTGCATACAATATTCTCCTAGGGAGACCATGGATTCATGCTATGAAAGGAGTCCCATCTACCCTTCACCGTACAATGAAATTTGAGTACAATAACAAGATATACATGGTTGATGCAGATGAACGAAGCTATGAATCAGCTGATCACAACATTTCCAGCTCCCCAAATCCTTTCATTCCTAGATTAAAAACTTGAACTTATACAAGTTGATGCTAATCCTTCACCTACAACAAAACTCTCTCATGATAATTTGGGGTCATTATATTCTACACCTCCTTTCAATAAAATTTCCAAAATCTCACCCTCATGGTCCAAAGAGTCATATACAGACAATTCATTTTCAGACACAAGTTCTAGTAGCGATTAGGGTTTCACACCTTCCTTTAGGGGAGAGTGCAAAATATCACAACTTAAACCAAAACAACCTTGTGTTTTATATGCTCAACTTGGTTCTACATCAATAACATTAACCGATGATAGTGATGGGGGCTATCTAAATCCAATCCATCATGAAGGAACAACACATCACTTTAAAAAGGATTTGTGTTCTCATAAATAAACCATCTCAGAAACATAAACCCCCTTCATCTAATTTGGAAGATTGCTATGGTAGAGGATAAAATATCCCTCCTTCACAAGGATGCAATGAACACATGACACAAACTAACATATCATACTCTTTCAAGAAAGATCTAGGGGTATCTCCCTTATCTCCATTTTCATCTAAGACTTTAAACAATACAATTCAACATCTCAAGGATTATGGTGCTCTTCCTTGTGTTGGAGCACCTAATCCCTCTACCTGATACTTTCATCCTATTTGGCTCATCCTTGTCCTGTACTAAATGGGGGCAAAGGGTTATATAGCCTTGTCCTCATATGTCACTTGTCGTTGTCTCTTTTGACTAGTCATTAACCTTTCATGAATATATAAGAGCAAGCTTGGGATGTGGACAACATGTCTTCAGTGGACTCGCATATGACATACTTATTCACAATGTAGCTCAATAAAAAAACATATGACTTGGCATAGGGCTTTCCAAGTTGGATCTCATGTCTTCTTAGCATTTATCCTTTGATGCTTTAAAGTAATTGCTCATAGTGATGGTGTAGCAACCACTTTAAAGTGAGGGCATATATAGATGACATCTTTTGGAAAAATTTCATGGCATGATTTTTCTTTTTTCTTGTGACATGTCCTCTTCTTGGTGGTGTCATTGGGTTGATGCCATCCAAGGGTGTATGATCTACTAACATGGCATGATGCAAATGAGGCATCCCATGGGCAACGATCTGACACTTTGACTTGTCCTCTCTTGGAGACATTAGGCATAATGTTTCCTAAGAAGAAGACCTTACATGAACAAAGCAAAATACCCTTTAACAAAAATTTTACATGACATTCAAAACCATTTACAAAAAAAATTTCTTTTGTGGTGCCTTATTAAAGTTATTAGGAGGTATAACTTTAGTATGGTTGAGCGGGAAGCCCATTCCAAGGCATGACTTTCCCCATAGCCACTTGCGTGTGTGTGAGTGCATACCAGCCATGAGTGTATGTTTCTCACCTTTTTGGTCCTTCTCACCTGGCGGAAAGCCATAAGTTTCGTTGCCTCAAAGTGAGTATGCATTTTTGGACAAACAAACTAGATCTGATCCACATTGTGTTGGACAAATGGTCAAATCTTGATCCACCTTTTATTTTTGCTCATTTGTACTTCTCTTCCTTCTAGTTCTTGCCATTGCATGATTGCGTATCTTGATTTGCTAGAAATCATTCACCTTGTGCATATCCTTTTGTGCTTATGTTAGTTTGACTTAGGATCTTGGATCTTGGGGGCTTAACCGATGTCTTGATCTTTGTCATCCTTTTTCATTTTCATTGGAATGATTGTACCTTCTTCTTCAATGTCTACTTTAGTGTGATTTTGAAGCAAGTTCATCCTCTCACTAAAGTGGGGGCTAAATGTGTCACAAAAAAATGTATCTTTGGACATTTTTACGCTCATTTGAGTCTTTCTTATGGATTTTGTCCTGATTTTTCTTATATTTAATGTTGTAATGTGGTTAACACATTCACATTAGGTCTTGAACTCCTATAAATCAATAAAAAATATATGATGTCTTATAAAGGTGTTGTGAAGTGTTGTAACAAACTTCCACACTTTTCTAGGACCTTTCTAATGTATTTCATTTAAATAACCTCTTGTTATCACTTACCAAGTTTTATTTCAAAGTTTTATAAGGATTTGTAACAAAATCTCACACTTTTCTAGGCTTGTCATCAATAATTACACCTTTCTTATGCTTTAATTGACCCCATTTTACACTTACAAGCCTTATTTAAGTGTATTTTTTAGAATAAACTTGATAAACATCACTTAATATTATTTAATCCCTGACACCCACTTAAAATTCCTAAGTGGGACCAAGTCGCCACTTGGGGTGACTTAGTCCCATTTGGCTCAAAAATCAAAACAAGTTCAAAATTCTGGTGAGTTTTTATTCTCTAAGACCTGAGGTCAGCCTTAGGGCATAATTGTGTATAAACATATGGTCTTCCACTCATTTTGGGGCCTTCTACCTTCTCTTCTTTCTTGATTCACTCATCACTCGTTCATCATTCTTCTCAATCAAGCTAGGGTTTTGGCATTCTAAGTCATCAAGAAGCATTCAAGGGCAGATTCTTCATCCATTGTTGCAGAAATTCAAGATCTATCATCATAGAAAGTTTCTAATCCCTTACTTCATTTTCATACTTCATTATCTTATTTCATCATTTCGATTTAATTACCTAAAAGGGGTTTAACCAAGGCAAACCCCCATGCCCTAACATTCAATATTTCTCTTTCTTTCCTTGTGTGTTTGTAGATTTAGGTACCTTGAAGCCTTGGAGATCATTCAATAATAATTTGAAAACTTGTTGAATTCATCTCCTTATTTACAAAGCCAAAATATCCACAAAAAGTCACTTACAGTGCCGAAAATCATAGTTTCAGATTCAGATACCTGGAGGAGCAGAAAGTGTAGATCGAGAGCTTTCGTTTCCACTTTTGGGTTTTCAAAAAATCTAAAGTGGACTAAGTCACCATCAATGGAAAATTAGTCCCACTACACATATTTTTCAAAATTTTCTTTAGATTTGGATACCCATTTGGCTGAAACGGGCTCTGGTGCAGTTTTCCAGATCTAGGACTAGGTCGCCCAGAATGGCATAAGTGTCCTAGTAGGCTAAAATTCCAGAATCAACACCATTTTTAGTCTCCATTCTAGTCTGCAACACATTTCTAGGTCATTTAGTTTATGTTTGCATATCACAATGTGTTTTCAAACAAAGTGCATTTTCTAGGTTTTGCATTACTAGTTAGTTTATTTTATCAGTTTTGTGCATATAGGGCATTCTTTTTAGACATATTTCAATCATATTTGCATTATTCTTGAGTGAACCCCCAAGTTTTTGTAGAATACCTCTCTCCTTTTAGGTGAAAAACCCTAGAAGTGTAAGAGAGCATCCTTCTACAAAAAAATGCGTTTCGCAATGGTTTCAACATCTTCTCCAAGAAATTAGCAAGGGAGTATTCCTTTAATGATTTTTGTTCTCATTCTATTATAAAAAAATGTAAAAGTGTCAAATGAAATATAAGACACATGAGTAATGTGACTAACTCATGAGCTTGCACACGGTTCTTGCGGAAATTTGTACAAATTATATGTATTTCCATGGTTCTTGTGGATGATCATAATTTACACATCGAAAAGAAACCTTTTAGGAGTAATCAAGTATCTTGTATAAAAAAATATAAGTCTTAAAGGTTTTGGGTACATGAGAAATGTTATAGTGGGAGTTATGAGTACATACATGGTTGTGAAAAATATATTTATGGAAGGTGTTGTTGATTCCATGAAAATACCAATAAAGAAGGTTTCTTGGTGCAAGAGCTATGGGGATTTGTCCTCTTGTCAACTATTTTATTTTTTCTTTTATTTAACCCTTATGTAATGCATACAATGAGTGGGAGATTGTTTGGTTATTTTTACATGTTGCATGAAATATTATAATATTATTCTATGATAGATAGTCATCTTGGGATCTTAATGTCACACTAGGGTTAGAAAATATTGGAAATACTATATAATGTTGTATGCAACATTGGAGATTCATAACAACTTCCCGCTCACTAGTTCTTTTGAATTTCTGCTAGTTTTTTGGGTTTGATTGATTGATGGGCCTGTCAAGTGGGGGGCCCATCAAGGCTCCCCCATCCAGGAATTTTGTTCCCAAGATTGGTACAATGTCTAGGTTTGTTGCTTCAAAAAATGTTGTTCCCAAATGCGGTACTCCTTTTGGCACCGTTGCACCCTCTTCTGCGAAACTGGCGGCTTGTACATCTGGCAAGTCACCTTTGTCACCCTCTTTGGGTTTGGAGTCTTTTTTCTCTGAAGAAGATCCAATTTCATTTGTGGACAAACTAGTTGGTGGAGGCTTGCCAACTATGGCTAGGATGAATACGAAATTTGTCTCTTGTTCAATAGAAGGTTGAGAAATTGATGTTCCTGAAGCACTTATGATTAAAGCAATGGATGGCCTTAAGTTGTCATTGGTGGGAAAATTCTTGGCTTACCACTCGAATATTGACCAAGTAAGGCAATGGGTTGACTTTGTCTGAAATTTAAAAGAAAGTGTTTCTATTAGTGTTATGCCCAAAGGTATTTTCCTTTTTACCTTTGTTTTGTATGAAGATATGATAAAGATTCTCACAAGAGGTCCTTAGGATTTTGATGTTGGTTTTAAGAACTTTCTTTCATTGTGCAAATGGAAACCAAGTTTTGACCCATTTGTTGATCTGGGTGTTGTCACCCCTATGTGGGTACGCCTACTTGACCTACCCTTAGTATTTTGGGATCTAGGTATCTTTAAGGGGATTGCCAACTCCTTTATTAGCCTTCTGACTATTGATAATATCACTCAAGAGAATTCATGATTGGTATTTGTCTAGATCTGTGTTAATGTGGTTGTTAATATTGTTTTGCCTACTTCAGTGGTCATGAAGTTAAAGTTTGGTAACTGGCCTCAAACTCTAGAATATGAAAATGCTAGAGTGTTTTGTTAATCATGAAAAATAATTGTCCATCTCCTTGATACTTGCAACAGGAGACCTCAAAGTATGGAAAGCGAGGATCCCAGCTCCTTGAAAAAGACTTATGCTCAATCTAATGCCACTATTGAGCCTTTAGTTGCTGATGCAACTCCTTCAACTATCCTTGAGAAGGAGCATAATGTTGGTACTATGGATAACTTTAAGTTTTTTTCCCCTATATTAGGTTTGAATATGGAGGCATAGGTCACTACACATGAAGGTATTCTACATAGTTTGGATATCCCTGATGTGTCTCTAGAATTGCCCTGAGAGGTAAGTATGGAAGTGGTTTCTTCAAATGATCTTAAACAAAATATTACTGAAGTGCATCAAGTTGAGAGGGAAAGGGTTGAAGAGGCCAATCCAGTAGAAACCCCCCTTGTTGGATTAGAAATAAATCAGAATATGATAGGAAATCCTACTCACCTCCTTGAAGATAATTTTGATGTTTATTGAGGAAGGTGAAATAGTCTCTCAAATTGGCCTGGATAAAGACTCCTTTTCCCTTGCCTCCTCTCCATAGAAACATTCTGGAGACAGTTTACCCCCTTATCATAAAGAATGAAATAATTTAAAGGATTCAATGTCCGATTCAGTTTCCCTTCTTCCCCCTCAGAAGAAGTTGATGATGAGGATTGGGTTCAAGCAAACAGTAAGTCAAAAAAGAAGAAACTAGATGTAGGAGGAAATAAGGTAGGTATACCTTCTTAGAAGGAAACAAGAAATAAAGACACTGTTTGTGATGTGGCTTCGGGAAGATAAAATACCTTGGACTCAATTACAGGCCAAATTCTAAGAAGAAGGGATGTTGCCTCCCCTACCATAACATAATCAAGGTGATTATGTTTTTCTATTTTTTTTTATTATGAAGATAATCTCTTGGAATATTAGGGGCCTCAATAGTCTCTATAAACAACACTTGGTTAAAAATTTCCTGATGGACAATAAAGTTAATGTTTTATTGCTTCAAGAAATCAAAATGAAGAAGGAAACTTTCAATAGGATTATAAAGAATGTTTGGCCTAGTGTTAATTATGTTTTGAGTAATGTTGAAGGTGCTTTCTATGGGATCCTTCTAAACTTAAAGGTTCTATGGGATTCTCTGGAAAAAAAACTATCTTATGGTCTTTGTTACACCCCGTTGTGCTACTACTTATTTAGTTTTACCTAGTTGGGTGAAAATGCTTAAAATGAGTGTACTTATGCTTTATGTGTTTTGGAAATATGTAGAATAAATGTTGATTCAACATGATATTATAAAATGATTTTGATTGTGAAAATATATGATGCAAATGGATGTATTGTTTTCAGCTAACTACCATTGCAAAGTGTAAGTTGTATGTAGGAATTGAATGAAGCCTCCTGAAGTGAGGGGAAGTATCACTCAGGGAGAAGAACTTGGTCTGGTAACCTTCGATAAAATACCTAAACTGAGCTTACACACACACACTTTTGGTTTGGTCAAGTAGGGATAATAGTTGGGAAATAGTAGGTTATCTTTAGTCATGCTTGCGTTTATATTTGTAAATGTTCTTGCTTAAGAGTCTAAGTGTTGAGTCTCTTTGGTTTATGAGAGTTCTTCTTTGTGTGTTTATATTTGATTGACAAAATATATGTGCATAATATGTATATATATATGTGAATATGCATGTGTCAACTACAAGCTCATACACATGAGTAAATACGTGCATAAGAATATGTAGATAGACATATCTACACATACTCATGTATGGATTAACCTACGAGTACGTGTTGATGAAAATGATACACCCATACTGTATGTTAATATATATATATACATAAATACACACGCCTACATTGATATATATATATATATATACATACAAACATATATATATATATATATATATATATATATATATACATATTATATACATATAATCAACAAGTATATATGATAATGATAATGTTTGAATAATCAACACATAGCATATAAAGTAAAGTATAAAATGCACGTATCATTATAACAAAGGATTTAGCTCTGAGAAAGCAACTCGTATATATTTCAAAGTGTTGCTTTAAATGTTTAAATTTTTAATGTGAATTATGGACAACACAAGGTATAAGCGCTTATGTTTCCATTAATTCCAATGTGTAAACTTGGCTATATGGACTTTGTTAATAAAACAAAGTAAATGAATATGCATAGAATGAGAGTCGACTAAGTCAAACAATGAACATTGACCCAAGAAATAAGGCATGAATAAGTAAATGTGGCGCCAACCGATAAAAGCATGAATCAAATAGAAGTCTATTTATCATTATGAATTTCCAGAATGTGAAGCACTTGGTAAAATACAGAAAAATTCAAGCACTCAGTTGTGCCAAGTAAGTCAACCTATAGGAGGCAATTTCCTTGCATTTCTGATCAACATTCTTGATGTTTATTATTGCATCGACTCATTCATTTTGGCTGCATATGTGTTTGTTGTGCAATGAATTTAGTTGCCACCTTTTCTTTTGAATGTTGAGTTGAGTTTCTTAAGTTGAGAAGTGTCATTCTTATGCCCTATTTTTAGCCTTTAGTTGTTGATTCTAGTGTATAAATAGAGGTGTTCTCAACCTCTAAAGGGACGCATTTATTTTCTACATTTGTGCTATGTTTTTATAAGTAATTATAATCCTCATTTTTTAGTTGAGTGAGGTTGAGATTTGTGATAAGTACTTGAGAGTAGTGAGAAGGTTCATTTGAAAAATTGCATTTTAAATTGAGGGAAGGCTAAGAAAGGAATCAAGTTCGATCAATTGGAGCATTACATAAATAGGAATGTTGATTTCTTCTCTCTTATTCTTTAATGTTTGAAATGATTGTGTATTATTGGTTGTTTGAATTAGAGGTTTATATCAACTATTCATAGGCAAAGAAAAAATATATTTTCTCATAATGGTTAGATGCTTATTCTATTTACTTGAGGTTAAAATCTAGGAAAGTTACTATGTAGAACATTGGGAATGTTACACGTGGTATCAGAGCTACCAGGTTTAGCTCTAGAACCTATGTGCTCACTATGTTTTTACCTTCCAACATTATGAGTCTAAATGCTTGGAAAAATACTTGTGCCAAGATGGTGTGTCTCAAGTTAATTGTAAGAAACTCGATGATCGTAAATGAGCGCTACCTACGGGCCAAGAAGGAAAAGGAGGCTCTTGTTTGTACTATTGAGGGAACTAACTATGACAACACCATTTGGTTAAGTGATACTGAGATAATCAGTCACTCTCTATCACAGATTAGTCAAGAGAAAAGAAGGAAGAGAGATGAAGCCAATTTTAACAACTTACCATCTATCTCTATGGAAAAATAAAATTCATTATCACTTTCCAAAGATATGCCCTTGGAATGTAGTGTCAGTCCAACATTGATATTTAGGAATCCTCAAGTAGTGCCTATGGCTGAAGTAATTGTTATAGCCTCTAATAATAAATCAGAGGGATACGTTCCCCGAAATTATGTATCAAAAGATACATCTGAAGGATACTATCCTTTTTGGGATAGAGAAGATCAAATGAGAGATGAGCAAAAATCTGAGGGGTATACCCCACTGAGCTATGTATCTGAGAGTGGATCCAAAGGATACTCTCCTCTTGAATATTTGAATAGTCATTCTATGTAAAATAAAGGATATTTAAATCCTTATGAATAAATGAAAGAATATTTTTTAATCAAAAAATTATGTTTGAAATACAATGAAACTTTGTGTGTTTTTTTGCTCATTTGAAATGTTTTCCTATGCATTTAGTAAACCATGATAGGATCTAATTCAATATGAACCTCTAGGTATAACTATACCTAAGACAATGGTTAGGACAAAAACTAATCCTGGAGGGAGCCAAGAGGTTGGACAAGGTCCAAACAATGTCGAAGCTAAGTTGAATCGACTTCTAGCAATCATGAATGAAACTAATGCAAGGATAGGAAATCTTGAGTAAGAGGTGAGAGGAAAAGGAGAGAAGGATGAAGAAGTCCCACTTAATGAAGAAAATGAAGAAGTTCCCAACAACGAGGAAAAAGGGGAAGATTCTAGAAACCATACTAAATCTAGAGATCAAGATAGTGTTAGAACTCAATCATATTCTGATGGAACCAAGAGAAAGCATATGGAAGCTAAATTATCTAGGGATATGAGAAATATTACTCCTCCCAAATTCAAGGGAAGCACCAATAGAGAAGAATTTGAGGCTTGGTTAATTCAAATGGAGAAGTATTTTGAAATAAGAAACTATTCAGAAGTCACTAAAGCTATGTGGGGAGCATTCCAGTTAGTAGGAGAAGCATCTAACTGGTGGATAAACATGAAGATAGAACTTGGAATCAGTTCCTTAGAGCTGACTTGAAATGAGTTTTAATTTTTTTTTGAAAGAGGTAGTTACCCCAATAGTTTTTCGATCAAAAGATCATTGACTTTCAAAATCTCAAGCAAGGAGAAATGTTAGTGAATGAATACTTGGAGAAATTGACTCATCTCTTGAGGTATGTGCCAATGTACCAAAAGGATGAGAAATTTCAAATTAAAAAGTTCATTACGGGACTTAATATCCAGATAGGTGGAGATGTGGATGTGCATGGACCAACCACTATGGACTTGGTCTATGAGAAGGCAATCAAACAAGAGAAAAAGCTCAAATTCATCTCCAACTATTGGGAGAAGAGGAATCGTAAGAAGAACAGAGGAAGTCAATTTAAACAAGCATCAAGAAGTTTAATGAGGGGCAAGAATTTCAAAAGTATGGGGACAAAGGATCTTGCAATAATTCGAATGAGTCGAGGAAGGGTTGAAGGGGAAACAATTACAATAGTGGTAATGATAACAAAGTTGGAGGAAATAGAGGTAATACTGAAAGGCTAGCAAAAATAAGAGGACGAGTGAAAGGATGCTATACATGTGGAGGGGATCATTATGCTAGTCAATATCCTAACAAACCATCTAGTTTGCAACCATATGGTAATTATTTCCTCCCCAATGGGTTGCATTTCAATAAAGGATCCATGTTGTAGTGGAAAATCAATAAGTTGAATACCACATCACCCCATGGAAACTCCAGGTACTTTGTTTGGTTTACCTATTTCCATACTTATTAATATTGGAGCCACAAAAAAAATTGTTTCACCTAGGGTAGCTAATCAAATTTCTAAGAAAACTAGTTTGTGGAAAAATCTTGGGTTGTAGAATATGAAAACCAAGCAAGATCAATGGTGAACCAATATTTATTTGAGGCAAGGGTTGAACTTCCAAGTTTCTCTACGGAAGTAAACTTATATGTAGCACTCTTAGGATCCTATGACATTATCTTAGGTATGAATTGGCTATAGAAGCATAGAGCTAAGGTGGATTTACATGCTAAAACTATAGAATGTCTAGATGATCTAAGTAATCCAATGTATTTTCAAGGAACACGTAGAGAAGTGGAACTGCGATAGATTTCAGCTATGCAAATGCATAGGGTGAAAAAGAAAACATGATAACTCTTTGCAGTTAAAATGGATAAACTAGAAGAATTCAAGGAAGTCACTCCTCAAGATATTACCATGTATGGTGATATGCAAGAAGCTAAAGAAGGTGAAGTGGTGGAGACCAGAGAAATAAATATGGAAAAGTATCCAATCTTATGGAAATTTGTGGATGTTTTTCTAGAAGAGCTACTTGGACTACCTCCCTAGAGAGTGTTTGATTTCTCCATTAATCTTGTACCAGGGTTGAAACTTGTATCTAAAGTACCCTATAGGACATGACAACAAAGGAATTAATGGAGCTTAAGGCACAATTGGAAGAATTATTGTCCAAAGGATTGATAAAACCCAGTGTTTCACTATGGGGAGCACTAGTGATCTTCATAAAGAAGAAGGATGGTACCCTACGATTGTGTATAGATTATCGAATGCTTAACAAAGCAATGATAAAGAAAAATTACCCATTTCCACGTATTGGTGATCTTTTTGATCAAATGTGAGGAGTGGCAGTATTTTCAAAGATTGATCTATGATCCATATATCATCAATTGAGGATCAAAGACGAAGATAGTTTTAAAATTGCATTCAAGACTAGATACAGTCATTACGAGTTCACGATCCTACCCTTTGGACTTAAAAATGTACCAACAACATTCATGAAATTGATGAATAATGTATTTAGATATTGCTTGGATAGGTTTGTATTAGTATTCCTCGATGATATCTTAATCTATTCCAAGAGTGAAGAGGGGCATTGTAAACATTTAGAGATAGTTCTTCAACAGTTAAGGGAGCACAAGCTATATGGAAAACTCTCTAAGTGTACATTCTTTTAGAAATAAGTGTAGTACTTGGGTCACGTGATCTCAAAAAAAGGGATTATAATAGATCCAACTAAGATAAAGGCAGTAATTGAGTGGCCAATACCCAAAAGTGTACTAGAGGTTAGAATTTTTATGGGTTTGGTTGGTTACTATAGGAAGTTTGTCACAAAATTTTCTAGGATAGCTTATCCTATTACTTTGTTATAGGGGAAGGGTAAGAATTTGAGTGGTCAGAAAAAATGTCAAGAAACATTTGATCTACTCAAGGAAAAGTTGAATACCGTACCAATATTGAAGGTACCTGATGGATCCGAAGGAAAATTTACTATCATAATAGATGCATCAAGTGAAGGATTAAGAGGAGTTATAATGTAAGAAGGGCAAGTCATTGCTAATGAATCAAAAAAATTGAAGCCATACAAAAAAAATTATGCATCACATGATTTAGAGTTAGTGGTAGTTGTTCATGCATTACTGATGTGGAAACATTATCTAATGGGAAAGTCTTTTGAACTGAAGATCGATCATCATGATTTGAAGTATCTATTTACCCAACCCAATCTGAATGCATGACAAAGAAGGTGGTTGGAGTTGATAACAGACTATGCCTTCAATATTAGCTAAATCAAGGGACAAGAGAATCCAATTGTTGATGCCCTAAGTCGAAGAAGGCATATTGCCTCAATAGTAACAAATCAAACCGTCTTTAAGGACAAGTATTGCAAAAATACATGGATGATGAATTCTACAAGCAAGTTAAGCAAGCACTCATGGATAATCCACAAGATAAAAGATATGAAGGTTTTCACTTTGAACCAAATGGATTACTAAGGTTTAAAGGGAGAGTATATCTACCTAATTCAGAAGAGTTAAGGAGCCTCGTGTGGAAAGAAGTGCACAACTTACCATATTTTGGATATCTTGGTGTGACGAAGATGTTGGCAGATGTGAAGACGTTATATTTTTAGAAAGGTACGAAGGGGGATGTTGTAATATGCTTAGAGTTTCAAAGAGTGAAAGCAAAACATCATCACCCTATAGGAATTTTATATCCTCATGATATACTCGAAAGCAAATGGAAAGTTATTAGTATGGACTTTGTGCAAGGTATACCAATATCGAGGAATAAGAATAATGCCATTCTAGTGGTGGTGGATAAGTTAACTAAGGTAGCACATTTTATTGAATTGGGAAATATAACTGATAGAGCTCCTATTATGGCTTAAAAATTTATATAAGAGGTGTTTATATTGTATGGGATTCCTAAGAAGATCATTTCAGATAGGGATGCTCGTGTGACATCTAGATTTTAGCAAACCTTGTTCTCATCACTTGGAACTAAGTTAAATATAAGTTTAGCCTATCATCCAAAGATGGATGGACAAACTAAAAGCGTTAACCAAGTGCTTGAAGATCTACTAAGGATGCATTACATGGATCAGTAATATAATAATTCTTATCATTCAATAATAGTGATGGCTCCATTTGAAGCATTATATGGAAAAAATGTAGAACTCCTATAAGCTAGGATAAGCTAGAAGATAGGGTAAGTCTTGGGCCAAAGATAAATAAAAAATGGAGAAAGTAAGGGTTATTAAGCAAAGGCTAGCTGAAGCCAATGATAGGTAGCGCAGATCTTAAGCGGGTACACAAAAATTTTGTAGTAGGGGAAAAGGTGTTGTTAAGGGTTAAACCTCATAAAAGTTCCATCAAGTTTGGAAAGTCATCCAAACTAGCTCTATATTACGTAGGTCATTTCAAGGTTCTTGATGAAATAAACCTAGTTGCTTACTGAATTGTGTTGCCATCAACTCTTGCCAAGATACATAATGTCTTTCATGTCTCATACCTTAAGAAGTATATGCCAGGGCATAACCATGTTATTGATTGGAACGATTTACAAGTACAAGATCCAAGAGTGATAAAAATCAAGCTTCTCAAGGTTCTTGAAACACATAAGCTTCGCTTGCGTAACAAAGAGGTTTTGCAATGTAAATTCCAATGGGACCAATATGCAAATTATTCTGCTACTTGGGAGGACTATGCTGAAATCAAGCAAAAATTTCCACATGCTTTTGAGAGTTCTTGAAAAACAATTATGATATGTTTTATAGTTTGTTTTTGTCTACTACTTAAAATCTTTGGGGAAAATGATTCACAAGGAGGGATATGTTACACCCTGTTATGCTACTACTTATTTAATTTTACCTAGTTGGGTGAAAATGCTTGAAATGAGTGTACATGTGCTTTATGTGTTTTAGAAATATGAAGAATAAATGTTGATTCAATATGATGTTATCAAATGATTTTGATTGTGAAAATATATGATGCAAATGGATGTATTGTTTTTAGCCAACTACCATTGCAAAGTGTAAGTTGGATACAAGAATTGAATCAAGCCTCTTGAAGAGAGGGGACATATCACTCAGGGAGAAGAACTTGGTTTGGTAACCTTCGATAAAAGACCTAAACTGAGCTTACACACACCAACTTCTAGTTTGGTCAAATCAAGATAATAGTTGGGTAATAGTAAGTTATCTTTAGTAATGCTTATGTTTATATTTGTAAATGTTCTTGCTTAGGAGTCTAAGTGTTGAGTCTCTTTGGTTTATGAGAGTTCTTTGTGTGTTTATATTTGATCGACATAACATATGTGCATAGTATGTATATATGTGTATATGCATGTGTCAACTAGAAGCCCATACACATGAGTAAATATGTGCATAAGAATATGTAGATAGACATATCTACGCATACTCATGTACGAATTACCCATATGTATGGGAATGTCATTTGGACAAAGAGACACACACATATATATACACACACATAACATGTATATATATTGGTCAATATGACTATGAGTATTCATGCTTAAATATAAGGTGTGATATATATATGTATGTATAGTATATAAGAATATACTCATATATATATATATATATATTAACCTACGAGTATGTGTTGACGAAAAGGATACATCCATACTAGTATGTTTATATATATATATGTATATATACATATATACACATGCCTATGTTGCTATGTGAATATGTATTCTATTATCGAATAATGTGTTATATAAACCTGAGAATCGAGATATATATAGAAATATATATACATACAAACATATATATACATATATATATTATATATACATATATATATTATATATACATATATATATTATATTATCAAGTATATCTGATAATGATAACGTTGGAATAATCAGTGCATAGCATATAAAGTAAAGTATATAATGTGTGCAACATTATAACAAAGGATTTAGCGTTGAGAAAGCAACACGTATATATTTCAAAGTGTTGCTTTAAACATTTAAAGTGTTTCATGTGAATTATGGACATTGCAAGGTATAAGTGCTTATGTTTTCATTACTTCTAATGTGTAAACTTGGTTGTATGGATTTCATTAACAAAACAATAGTAAATGAATATGCACAAAATGAGAGTTGACTAATTCAAACAATGAACATCGAGCCAAGTAATATGGCACAAATAAGTAAATGTGGTGCCAGCTGATAAAATCATGAATCAAATAGAAGTCAATTTATCATTATGAATTTATAGAATGTGAAGCATTTGGTAAAATATAAAAAAATTTAAGCACTCAGTTGTGCTAAGTAAGTCGACCTATAGGAGGCAATTTCCTTGCATTTCTGATCAAAATTCTTGTTGTTTATTATTGCATCGATTCATTCTTTTTGGCTACATATGTGTTGTGCAACAAATTTAGTTGCCACCTTTTGTTTTGAATGTTGAGTCAAATTTCTTAAGCTGAGAAGTGTCATTCTTATGCCATGTTTTTAGCCTTTAATTGCTAATTCCAGTGTATAAATAGAGTTGTTCTCAACCTCTAAAGGGATGCATATATCTTCTACATTTGTGCTATGTTTTTTGAGTAATTATAATCTTCATTTTCTAGTTGATTGAGGTTGAGAGTTGTGAGAAGTACTTGAGAGTTGTGAGAAGGTTCATTTAGGAAATTGCATACTGAATTGAGGGAAGGGTGAGAAAGGAATCTAGTTTGATCAATTGGAGCATTGCATAAATAGGCATGTTGATTTCTTCTATCTTATTCTTTAATGTTTGAAATGATTGTGTGTTATTGGTTGTTTGAATTAGAGGTTTATATCATCTTTAAATAGGGAAAGAAATATTTTATTTGCTCGTAATGTTTATATGCTTATTCTATTTACTTGAGGTTAAAATCTAGGAAAGTTACTATGTAGAACATTGGGAATATTACAGTCTCCTTTGAGGACCTCATCACTTTTGAAAAGTGGAATTTGATTTTTGTTTATGGTCCTAACTCGTGTCGGGACAAATTGATTCTTTGGGATTTCTTGGATGGTAACATAAAAGGGTAGATTGGAGGATTTTTGGATGCTCTGAGGAGACTTCAACTCTTTGCTTCTTCCCTAAAAAAAGTTGGGGGGTTTGGAAAATTACTCTGATAGCATGATGGACTTGTCATGTTTCATTAATTCTATTGGGCTCTTTGATATTCCCTTGGCAACTAGTTTACTTGGTCTAGTAGGAGATTGGGAAATCAAGAGAGTCAAGTCAAACTTGATCGGTTCCTAGTCTCTTCTAACTAGAACATTTCTCAACACCTATCCTTAACCGCTCTACCTAGAATTGGATATGATCACAATGCCATTATTCTAAAGAGAAATTTTGATGTTGTCAAGGGCCCATTTCCCTTTAGATTTGAAATAATGTTGACCCTCCACCCAGATTTTGGAGCCTTAATTGATAAATGGTGGAATGAACCCTATGTTGGCACCCCTATTTTTTGTCTTTCTAATAAACTAAAAAGGATTAAAGCGAGAGTGAAGGGCTAGAATAAGTTCTCCTTTGGTAATATTTTTTGTCAAAAAATCTATAGGAGACAACATTAAGGAGGTGTAAAATATGATGGAGTTAGCGGTGGTGGATGAATCTACTTGCAATTATGAACATGACATAAGGGATCAATGGTTCAAGGTTAACAAACAGGAGGAGATTTTATGGAAACAAAAACCTCACATTCAATGGCTTTTGGAAGGGGATTGAAACACCAAATTCTTCCATCAATCCACTATGAAACATAGAAGTAGAAACATGATTAGATAGCTTAAGAAAAGATGGTGGTATGGTGAACAATGAAAAATAAATTATTGTTGAAGTTGTGGCTTTATTCTCCACTTTTCAAAAGGAACTTGATGTTGCTCAACAAGAATTAAATGAAATTATTCAAGTTATTCCTAGGGTGATTACTGCTCAAGATCTTCATGAGATGTCTAAAGTTGTTTCCCTTCAAGAGGTAAAGTCTATTGTTTTCTCCTTTTGTGCTCACAAGGCTCTTGGACCTGATGGTTTTCCGTCAGGCTTCTTCTAGCATTTATGGGACATTGTGAATAAAGACCTCCTAAATATTTTTAGGGACTTCTTCAGATAAGGTAGGCTTCTTAACCAACCTAATTCTACTTTCATAGCCCTTATTATAAAAAAGAAAGATGTTTCCTCAATGCATGACTTCATACCTATTAGTCTATGCAATACTATGTATTTTTTTTTCTAAGATCATCATGTTTAGATTGAAAGTTATTCTGAGTAAAAAGATATCCAAAAATCAAAAAGGGTTTGTTCAGGGAAGACACATTCTGGATACAACTATAACTTCTCATGAAATTCTCCATTCTATGGACCTTAGTAAATTTTTTGGGATGGATTTGAATCTTGACATCTCTAAAGCCTGTGAAAGAGTTTTCTAGTCGTTCTTGTTTGTTGTCCTCAAAAAATTTGGGATCAATGGTGGGTTCCTTAATCTGATCATTGCTTGTGTTACTACTCTAAAGTGTTCGATCTAGGTGAATGGGGTTCCTCAAGGTTTCTTCTCCTATGGTCGTGGTCTCAGGAAAGGGGATCCTCTCTCCCCTTATCTTTTCATTATTATGGCTGAAGTCTTGGGAAGAAACATCCAAAAACTCCTGGATACTAAGGTGTTGAAAGGTTTTAAGGTTGCTTCAACCCTCCCTCCTGCATCTCATCAATAGTTTATGGATGATACTATCCTTTTTGGTGAATCCTTGGTTGGGGAAGTAGGTCATTGGAAATCTATCTTGAATGACTATGCTCATTCTTCAAGCTAGCATATGAACTACAACAAGAGTTATATTTCTTCAACTCCGACCAGATAGTGAAAGATAGAGTTATCTATATATTGGGTTGCCAAGAAGCTGTTCTACCTGCTACCTACTTAGGCTTGCCCCTTATCTCTAAAAAACCATATAGTTATTATTGGAACCATATTATTGAGAGAATTAAAAAGAAGTTGGCCAACTGGAAGGGAAAACTCTTAAGTCAAGTCAAGAAGCTCTAATTGTTAAAAGCCTCACTTCAAAATATTTCGGTCCTCTACTTATCCCTGTTCAATATTCCTACTTTTATTGTTGAAAATTTTGAACAAATTCAAAAAATATTCTTGTGGTCAGGAACAGAGGAGAGAAACAAAATAACACTGGTGGGGTGGGAGAAAGTTTGCTTTTAAAAGTGCTAGAGGCCTTGGTATAAGGAGAATTAAACTCTTTAATAAATCTCTTGCTGCCAAATTAGGGTGGAGTTTGCTTAAAGGATCCAATGATTGGGTTATGATTCTTAAAGCTAAATATCTTAGAAACAGAGACTAGGGTTGTTTCTTTAGTACCTCTAATTTTCCTTATGGCTATGTTTTCTGGAATCACCTCCTTAAAACTAGAAGCCTGCTTAAAATGGGAGTTAGGAAGCGCATTGGAAATGGTAATGACACATACTTCTGGAAAGATGGTTGGAACATTGGGCCTCCACTCACATACTTTGATCACCTCAACCCTTTAAAACAAAGTTTGATTAGGACTTGTAGCAAATAATTTTCTGGTTATATTGTTTGGGATGGGCCAGAACCCAATTGGATTAACTTCAACAATCAGCTTATGGGAGCCAACCTAAGGGGAGCTAGGGGAGATAGACAACAACATTGGGTTCTTGCAGTGCAAAGGCTTCACCAATTAATCGAGGAGGTTGCCTTATTCTCAAAAGAAAGGAAGGATGAAAGGTTGTGGACCAAGAGTCGTTCAGGTTGTTTCTTTGTTAAGTTTTCCTATGTGGAGTTAGAAAAAACTTTATTAGCCAACATTGGCTTCCAATGGAATAATGTTTGGATAAAAAAATTGGTTCCTAAAGTTAATTGCTTCTGGTGGGCTACTTCTCATGGAAAAATCCTCACTACTGAAAATATGGTAAGAAGATGGCTCCAATTCGTTAGTAGATGCTTCCTTTGCAAAGAAGAGGAAGATACAATTATGCATATGTTCTTCTACTATTTGTATTATAGAGAAATTTGGTCCTCTCTTCCCTTATTTTTTACTGAATGGGTTTCTCCTCCAATGAAAATGTTTATTGACAGTTGGTCCTTCTACACTTTCTCTCACAAAGTTATTAAGGATCTTTGGATTCAAGTCCCCCCCTTCATAAGTTGGGGAATTTGGAAGGAGAGAAATAATAGGATCTTCAGGGAAACAACAAGAAATAGCCGTGACTTATTTATGGCTATTAAGAATCAAATATAGAAAAATGTGGAATCTAGGGGTATAACTACTCTAAGGTTATTCCCTCCTAGAAGGAGATCAAAATTAGGCAAATATGGGGACTTAAAAAGGATCTCACAAATGTCAATTGATCTACTTACATTACAAGGAATAATATTGTTTGGTCTCCCCCTGAGATGGACTGGGTCAAGTGTAACTTTTATGGTTGTTCTAAAGGCAACCCTGGGTTGGTAGGGGTTGGATGTCTTATTAGGAATCACCTTGGGGATTGCATTGTTGGTTATGGGAAAAATCTTGGGATTTTCTCTAGCAATAAGGCTGAGACTATGGATGCTTGGGTAAGTATTAAACTTTTGAACGAGTTAGGCTTCCAAAAAGTTTTCCTGGAAGGAGACTCTAAACTCATTGTTGATATATTGAAAGGTGATAGTGTCATCCCTTAGGAATTAAGAGATATTATGGATAATTTTAAAATACACATGCAATTTTTCACATGTTGTAGAGTTCAACATGTTTATAGGGAAGGTAAGTACTCTACGAATATTACTGCAAATGAAGTTCTTAAGTGTAATACTTGGACAATTTGGGAGTATGGTTTGTTGCTAGGGGAAATAAGAGATAGAGTCCTAAAAGAAAAATATGAAAATTCTTATAACCAATAAGTATTGGATAAAGGATCTAGCTCATGTGATTATTATATTATTTGGTGATGGGATGGACATAAATAATAATAGCAAGGTCGATATGTTTCAAATTATGGAAAGTAATACTTGGAGGATTTCATCAGGTAGATAATTAATATGTTAATCATTTCCAAGTACCCCCCGTATCACATGTATATTTGTAATGATAGGTCATTTCAAATGTTATTGGCATGTCATATGTCCCTTCCCACCATATTTCCAAGGCTCAACTCAATATTGATAACCTGGAAATATTTATTAAGGAGATGGCTAATCATTTCAAACCTATCCTTGGGCTCGCGTATCTAGTTCCTATCAATTGGTAGATTTTATTAGGTATCTTAAATGACTTTCTATTTCTCACAATCTACATTTTTCTCTCTGCAATTTTGGAGGCAATAGCATGAGTTTTGGGAGACTTGTTATTTGTGGTGGTATGAAGAAGGGCACTAACTAGAAGAAAGGTCTAAAAAACCTTCACACTTCTAAAATGAGAGGTCTAAGGAAGAGAACTGAACCCCCTAATTGTGTTGTCCTCAAACAAAATTATGATCTTTTGAGAATGTTTAGAGGTGTTGGCATGGCTTCTTTATTTGAAGCAATGTGTGGTTACAATAAGAATCTGACCTCAAAGTTCACTAACTCATGGAAGAAAGGTCATGTTACTATTAGCGTGGTGAAATTTGAAGTGACGTCTTAGTTAATAACCAGAGCCACTAGATTGTCTAATGAAGGTAGAAAGGTGGTGAAAAAAAGTGGTGTTGACTATCAAGGTTTTGTGGAGAATTTCTTGCATGGAGGTGAGGTGCTAACGAGGTTTCAAAATGGTTATGCTTGGCTCAACCTTCCTCCACTATTTTCCTTGGTTAGTATGTTTGTTATGCATTATTTTACCTTAGAAGGTAGGTATATGACTATTCATTCCTATCATTTCCCCATTCTGAACCATATTCGTCATAATGATAGGATAAATCTACCTTTTTATTTGCTTTATTCCCTACAACAGAATATTGAGAATGGGGCCTCGCCTCCTCTACACCAGGGGCTAATATTGGCTCTATATAAGTTTGTCCTTGCTAATAATCCCCATGGTAACCCTTTGATTGCTAGGTAGGATAACCCACCAAAAATAATGATGAGGATGCTGCTATCCCCCAACTATTGAGCAACCCAACCCTGTGCCTAACCCTAGGCCCCTCGTTCCTCAATATGACCCTTCGGAGGGTAGCCCCTTGAATGCTACCTTAATGTCTACCCCTTATTTCAAATCCTCTACCTCTAATTCTAAGCTAGGCCCTGTTGAAAAAATCCTTGAGCTGGAATTGCTCAAAGCCACTCTAGAGAAAATAAAACACTTGCCATTGCTTTGGGAACCCCCTAAAGTTAAGAAACTGAATAAAGATCAAAAAATTTGAAGCAGGGTAATTTCATCACCATTTATGAAGATTCTGAAGGCCTTCAAAATGAGGAGATGGATGAAGGGCAAGGGGGAACTCTACGTGGTGGCCGAAGATTGGTGAGATTGGATAAGGTCGCTTCCTTTGATAAAAAACTAAAGGCAAAATGAAGGAAATTGAGGAAGAATAACAACTTACCGTTGAAGATTTTGAACTCCAAATGGAAGAGGATAGTAAAGGAATAGAATGTGAAGACTTTTATTATGAGATGGATGAATAAGAAATAGAGGAAGAGGAGGAATATAAGAGGAAGAATTGGGTGGGGAGGAGGATCTTGAGGTGGTTTTGGGGATGCATGGGAAGATGTTAAAAATTCCCCTGGTGCTACTCTTTTTGAAGATACTAAGATTAAATTTTTGAAAATCAGAATTATTTTCTTGCAGGTATAGGTTGAGGATATGGGAAAAACTATCATCACCCTTTTGAAGGTCAATGGTGGGTTGATGTGTAGAGCTATGGTTGGAGTAGTTTCTGGTCAAACCAAGATTGGAAAGCAATTAAAGAAGGTTGAGTAGCATGAAGATACAAAGGACCTGGCCAATGAAGCTTCCTCTAATTAGAGGGAATTTGTCTCTTCGATATGGGGACAATTGGGAGTTGATTAGCTACTGCCAAATAATGGCTCTTGTCATCTTTCTCAATTTTTGTTGGATCTTGGTATCCCTAGTTTAATTACTATTTTAAAACTCTGGTGTTTTTGAAATTTATTATTGGATTGTTATTTTTTGATCAATATGTTAAGGTTTGAGGCTTGTATGTTTATGGTTAATCTCTACTTTGGCTTGCATGCCACTATTTGGGTTAGTATTTGGTTTGATTATAATGTTTTTGATTATACTATTATTGGTCCCATAGATGCAAATACTTGGTTATGTTGAACACTCAGAATATTGAGAGGGGGGTGAATCAGTATTCTATTAAACTTTTGAACACAACTTGTCCAATCACCAAAACATATTAGCTAAAATAAAGAATGAAACATGAATCATCCACAAAGTCACAAAAAAAATGAACACCAATATTTTAACGTGGAAAAACCAAAAAGGGAAAAACTCCAATGAGGATTAGCTCACAAGATATTATATCTAGATATAGTATATTACAGGGGCTCACTACCAGGATACACTATCCTTATAAGGCTCATAGCTGGAGTTCAATACAATACAAAAATGGTTGACTGCCAAAGTATGAATTGATACAAAGTGCACCTTCCTTGTGTTGTATTTTAATTCCTTTGAAGATCTGAATAAAATTTATTACTCTGCTTAGCAATCGCTCAACAACTATGCTTTGCTTTTGAACTCTTATAACTAAATTTGCATGTTTACATCATATGAAACCACTCGTAGCTAATATATCATTTTTTCTCGCTCAACTCTATCTTCAACTCTAAAATATCTCATATATACCCAATTTCATTCACACACATCAATTAGGCTAGCCTAATTAGATGTAAACAAAAACAATCCAAAATGGCTTTTGTCGACACCAAACATGATTCAAAATCATCTCCAAGAAAATGTGCAATACTTAATTTAGGTTGGCATAGATCTAAAATAGATCATACTAACATCCACAATGTATATTTAATCTTCTCAACACATATCATGTATTATGTCGATCAAGAATTGGACCTAATCACAAAAACTTCCAATCATACATACTCTTCCCAATGCACACAACTTCCAAATTAAATCTTTCTTCAATTTCACATTTTGCCGACATCATTGAAACTAACTCTAGAACCACAGTACCAAAAAATTCTTCTCAAGGAAATGTGAAATCTCTCACATTGATACACTAAACTGAGATGACAGTGATATACAGAGTTGAACTCTGCCAATGATATTTTCCAGTACACTTCACAAAAATTCATGAGAGCTTGAATATAGCTGTATAAGCCAATCATAATGATATGGTTAAAAGCGTAGAGTTATACCTCTTCTTGCAGTGAAGTGTGGACCCAAAAAACAATGCACTAAACCACAACATTGTCAACAAAGAACACTTAGCCACATTCTTGATAGATCAAATTTTTTAGTATAGTTAGTACTGTACAAATGACACCAAAAATGCTTCCCCACAATGTTGACATCAATGAAAACATTGGGTCAACTGAACCAACCGATGTATGTACACTTCATGCTCATGTTGCCAAGTGACATCAACAATGATAAAATTCCAAATTTCCAACAATCTCCCCCTTTTTCATTGATGGTAACATGCATATCAAAAACATTTTCCATGACATGAATCAAAACTTATTTCTTTCTAACCTTAACTGCCCCTTTCATAATTAACCTTGACTTTCCAAAAAGTTTTCCAATCATCAAAAATGCATGAAAAAAATGTTTTTCTTCCCACTATCTCTCTCATTATCTCTCCCCCTTTGATATCAATGGAAAAGGTCATGCAGGGGCACAATACACTTCCCTTGGATATATGTATGTATGCATATTCTTCTTCTTCTTAAAAAAAAAAGAGATAGTTGATCATAAAAATATCAACCTGAAGGTGTAGATCCTTTCAGTTTCTTTACAGTATCCTGCTAGGTAGATTTTCCTTCTTCCCAAGAAATATTTGCATCCACAAGAGTCATGTACAGTAGTTCAAGCTTCATTAGAGACTTTATTCCTTTTTCCACAGTGTTGGCACTGAACTGGTTTATTTATGATAGCTTATCGACACTGGTGAGAGCACTGGATACAGGAGTGTGCCTTATCTTTACTAAGTCCCTTAGTGCCACATATTTCTTGGTTATCTTTGTCCTCTGATTTTGTAAAGCAAAGAAATTGTCTTGTAGTTGCATAATGTAAGACCACTCCTGATTATTCATGTCACTTGTTAATTCATAAACATTTACTTGAGTGCCTATTTGAATTTTAGTCTGAATCATTTCATCCTTTGTACTTTGTGTGTTCTTAGACCACTTCAGACAATAATATATTAAGTTTTATGCTTCTTCTTCACAATCTTGAACATCCTTCAATCCCTTCAAGGTTCTCTGATGTGCATCTATACATTTCCTTTTGATATCTTCTAGATTCTCCTCTATAGTCCTTGCTTCTAACTCATTTACTCATTTCCAATTTATTTTTTTAGTCGAGAGATGTATGATTTCAATGAATCAACCATACTTCTGAGATTTTCTATAGTAGACACTGATGTATTAATTCTTGCACTGGGGATTACCTCTTGTAACACTTTTATTGCTTCATCCAAGTTGTGTATTTTCGCTTTCATGCTCATGTTGGGTCACATCAGTTTGTAATATTCGTTCTTGTTTTGTAACCTCTTGTTTGATATCAACCAGAGGAATAACAATAATTTTCCTTTAAAAATATCAAGTTTCCACAATCCATCATGTTCAAATTTTGTTTATGGCTTTGATTGTGTAGAATTTTTTTATCAATATTTTGGATCACACTTCTTGATCCATCATTAGGATGAAAGAGATCATAGGAGAGAGAAATGAATTGTTGTAGGCCAACACTAGCTAAAAATAAAGAGAGGAGAGGGAAGAGTTGTACAAGGTTCGAGGAAAAAACATAATTAATCAAAAGAAAAGAAAAGGATATAAGAGATAGAAAAGAGAGAAAACAATGAGGAAATAAAATTAGAGAGGGAAAGCTAAAAGATCACATAAAATAAAATAATAGAACTAATATAAAGGAGAAAGAGAAAGAAATAAATTAAAATTTGGAATTAAATACTTCTCCTTTTCTTCCTTGAACTACCAGAGGCTTCAATCATAGACCTATCCTCTAAACTTGATCTACTGGGGTTCTTAGGGCTTCCTAGAAGCACTTCTGCATAATCGTTAGATTCTCCCTCAGTCACTTCATAATCCAACTCAAAAATTCACACAAGTCCAGGCTCAATCGCTTCCAAGTAGCAAAAATCAGTAGAGACAAGAAAATTAATGTCTCTAGAGTACCTTGCCATCACACTCTTGGGTGTTCTTATTCTCTGATTCATTCTCATATGAAACTATCTGAAGAATGTTGCAAGAGAATCCTCTTGAGCATTCGATCCACCAAGATTCATCATAAGATTTCTTATTTGATGTGCTACCGGTTTTGTATCTGACCATTCTACTTTTCCAATAATCGGTATTTCCTTCATGAAGTAGAAAAGTAAAAAGACTATCAAAGTATCACACCTGAATATATGTTTTTTGTTCTTTTTGATCTCCTTCAAATTTTTCATCAAGTGTTGTTGAAGTAACTCACAAAGATCATAATCTACACCATTTTCAATCATGTTAAGTGCAATGTGATTAACAATAGTAGAGATTGTATAGTTGTCATTAGGTAGGCAGATTTTATATCCAATCAACATTGCAACATACTAGATAATCAGATTTCTGAATGTACTCACAATGAGTTCCTTTCCTTGGAGAGTTGCACCAGGCTTTTCAATTAATTCTTTGACATTGACAGACTTCCACCCTGGAACTAGTCTAGAGGACCATAAACCAATTACATCCCTTATTGCTTCACTGGCTATTGAGTATGCACTGTTAATCCTGATAGATTCATTGTGAATCTTGCTCAATACAATTCTGATGTACCTCTTACTAAATAGTGGAAACTTCCACCGCACATCCAATTTCTTTTCAACTAGGGTTTTGAATTCTGATTTAATTGTATCATAATTTTCTTCCAATTCATTCATCCATAAAACACTCAATTCAATATAGGAAATTTCTTCCACACATATCCTCAGTAGGTAAAACACCAAAGGGAGTGCTAGAAAATGCACCCACCAAGTCTTCCAAACAAAAATTTCCAAGAGTGCCTCTTCAATTTAACTTGTGGTCTCTATGAGATATTTACTACCTTCGACCATTCCATTACATTTAAAATAAATTTTTTGAAGAAGAATAAGCATAATACCTCTTGAATTTGCTTTGACGAAGATTAGGGTTTTAATATTTTTCTTCTAGGAGATTCCTCAAATCCACTTCCTCTTGTTCAATTTACTTCTCCTTCGCATCAGCTGAATTTGTCTTTTTCAAATACATTTTTAACTCTGTGATTTGATCCGTATCAATAAATGTGTGAGTAATAAATGCTTCAAAAAAAATGTCAAACTTCAAAACCTTGTATCCACAATTAATTTACAAAAGCTTTGCAAACTTTCACATTGCAATATTTCCTTCCACAACTTTCTTTTATAGCTTCAGAAATTCCTTTTCCAAGATATATCTTCATGCCATGTCTTGACAGCTTATATTTCAGGGGGCTATTAGAGTTTTTTGTTATTGATCCCCCTAAGCCTTAGCATGGGCTTAGTTGTAGTTCTTATTTTGAATTTCTCCTTATGCATTTTCACTTTTTCCAGATCATATATGAGATTTACCACTTCTTGTTCAAGTCTAGAGCATTCTTTAGTCTTGCTTTGTACCAATGCATTCAAGCATTCCTCAATATTTCCTTTTTCTTCCATTTGCACTTTCAACCCAATGATCTCTTTGTTGGCACTCTCAGATTTTGCAAATTTGAGGTGCTCATTTCAAGAATTTTGCCTCCGCACTTTTTGAAGTGCACCTAAGGGGTCAGTTTGAATTACCCACTTTGGAGAATCAAAATTTGAGGCATGTTGATTTCCAAGCAAAACCAATTTGCAGACATGTTGGATTGACATACGTGAGTGTGCGTGTCAATTTTTAGCTTCCCACGATAAGTTTTGTCAGGGTTTTGAAAAGTGAAGTTGGAGGGGTTTTGCACTATTCTGCTGTTTGCAGATTGTTAGTTTGCGAAATAGCCTCTTGTTTGAGCTTGGATTTCACAACCAATTGACTGTCATGTCAAAATGAATACTGTTTTGTATTCTCCATACCTAAATGATCTTGGGTGTTAGTTTTCAGAGCCTAATGATTTAATTTGCTATTTTTAGTAGATCGAAACCAAATGTTGTTTGCTCAGTTTCACATCTGCATTCCTGACAGCCTTTCTGACTGGTCAACTTTGATCGTTATTATCTTTTGATCAAAGATGTTTCATGGAAATTATTTTTGCACACATGCTCAGGGTACCTTAATGAACTTATGTGTTTGATGGCAGTGTGTTAGGAGTTGTTTAACTATTTTTACAAATTAGCAGTTGAGTGAGTTTTAATTGTTTCAGAACTATTGTTGTTTCAGAAAAGTTCAGCTGAGCAATTTTGCTGATTAATATTTTTCAACTCTTGACATGTTTTTCTGAGTCATTTATTGCACTGCATTCTTGGAATGAATGACTATAGGTTTGCAAGTTTTTACTGCTCAGGGGGGTCGTTTGACTAGTTTTCCAGTTTGATTCTTGAGGCAATTTGACCAGCTTTCACCATTCTACAAAAGTGACAGAAAACAGTTTCTAATGGCAACCCAGTTTACCATTTCACTTCAAATGCATCCAAATGTTGTCCTAGGATGATTTGAGTTTGAAACTTGTTTGAAAACAATTTTTTTTTTAGCTGGGCCACTTGGGGCCCGACATGCTTTATATGATCATGAACTTATAATGGCTCCAATGTTGCAATCCCATTAAGTAAATTGATTTGTATTGGTTAGCAGGTGGAGGAACATGCAATTATAATTAATTACAAGTTTTAAAATTTAAAATGAGATTCACTTTTCAAATATGGAGTTGAAAATCATACCATCAAGGGGGTAAGGATTTTAAATGGTGGGTAGCAAACATG
The DNA here is from genome assembly GCA_007115665.2 of Sequoiadendron giganteum. Taxonomy (NCBI): domain Eukaryota; kingdom Viridiplantae; phylum Streptophyta; class Pinopsida; order Cupressales; family Cupressaceae; genus Sequoiadendron; species Sequoiadendron giganteum. The sequence goes on along the minus strand of CM021102.1, from coordinate 437,994,308 downwards.
AAGGCGTACACTAATATGTGCATAATTTTCAAGTAATTAAGACCCAAATGCACCTGGAAAATGATGTAAACAAGCATGGTATTGTGTAAACATCTAATTTTCTTAGTGATCCAAATGCACAAATATTGTGATCTGAAAAATTCAAGAGAGGAATGGGCAAAGATTTCTGTGTGATGTTTCACTTAGAGTTTTGAATCATTTTATAGCTTATATGAATGGGGGATCCACAAATGAAGTTATTCTGTTAAGGAAGCTTGAACCTCCCAATGTAGGGAAACACCATTCCCCAGGTTGTTACGCACAAACGGATTTGTTGCAATGGCATCATAAAATTTTAGGTGAATACAGTATGGAAGATGCATTTGCAGATGATTGGCCTTCTTGTATTAGAGATTACAATATCCCTTTTATTACTACACTCTGTTGATGTATTTGAATATAAAGATAGTAAAAGAATTGTAGATTACAATAAATGTTCAATCTTATATGCACAAAGTGGAGCTAAGAAGCACGTGCAGTAAGAAAGCATTGAGGTATGGGGTGCCAATAAAATGACATAAGGCTTGAACCAACAACATGGGCGCAACCAGCAAATGGAGAGAGGGTGCTATGATTGCATGATGCGTACAGTGTGAAGCAGTGCGTGGTTTGAGGATGCCTTACAAACTTTTGGGAAAATACAACCGATGGATCAGTGGCAAGTTTGGAAATGGTATTAAATGGAGAGGCTCGCACCATGGTGAGGGTGTGGAAGCCTTGTAATAGGTGCAAATGATGGGCGCGACCTCCATCAGACCAAGGAGTGGTTGGCATGACTAGAAGGTTAGATGACGCCAACGCATAAAATGGAATTATTGAAAAGGCTTTAGAAACTTTCTTGCAAATGCTATATGGTGGGTGTGGCTAGCATGAAGGGAGCACATAGCAGTGGAAGGCGTAGCCAGTTGGTGGTGGGCACAAGCCAACAGAAGGATGGAGGAGGTGCAGCCTAGAGCGAGTGTGGAGATCCATCAGAGTATAAAGCATGAGGGGCGCGTGCCACACTTAATAGGTACCTGGTAGTAGGGATGAGCCCATGGAATTCCATGATGGTTGGGTACACACAAAAATGGAGGGGAGACCCGCGTGTTTTTCGGCTGGGAGGTGTTGGAGATTCCCAAGCAAATGCACAACCTATATTTTGGGCATTGTTTTTTTTATCAGAATGTCCATCAAATGCCATGATCTGTAGGTGCATAAAAGAGAGGAAGGTAATGGCGGCCAAAGTTGTAGAGGCAGATGAGAAGCAAAGAACGCTCAAGCAACCAAGTGTAAACAGGGATTAGGGCAACAGGTGAAAGGCGCAAGATAATCAACGGTCAGCAAACAGGGTTGGCTGTAGCCAAATCTCTACCGTCACCCGCCATGTCATGATCGGAAGGTGCCCGGTCGTTAAAGATCACGATGGCATGGGGAGATGGGGAGATAAGTAAATAAAACATTTAAAATTAAATGTTTTGGCAAGGTGCTGTCAAATAATTTTCAATATGGTGGGCCTCATAATTTTAAATGGCTTGGGTGAAATAGAGGAGCCCGAAATATTAAAAAAGTGAATAAAACATTTCAAATTAAATGTTTTGCTAAGAGTGTTGTCAAGTGATATTAAAATGGGGGGTGGGGCCCATTTTATTTCCTCGGGTTAATTAGTTTTAATGTGAAAGGGATAAAAAGGCTATGGGAGAATTTTTAAAAGATATTTTACTCGAGGGGCTTAATATTGGGAAAAATCAAACCGCTCGACAATATTTTTATTTAAAATATTTTATTTAAAATAAATGTTTGAGTGGGGGGAAGTGGGGCTCGTTTCTTTTTCTCTCGAGTGCTGAGAAATTTTAAGTGAAATAGTGAAATGCACGGGGGAAATATTTACGAGGTTTCATTTGATTTAAAATGGAGGAGTGTTTTAAATGACATTTTAAAACATTATAATGCACATGATAAGGTGAATAAAGTTAATTTTTTTATAATATGACTGTGCTGGGGTAAAAAGTGAATATGTAGAGTAAAATGCAGCAAAGAAGCAAAAACACAGGTAAATGGATTTTTACAGGGGTGGAGTTTTTCCTTTCAGTTGCAAATAATGAGTGGAGAATATACACATGGCATATTTTTTGTTGAAGAACGAATTGGGAAAATGGTGTTTTGAAAGCAGAATAAAGTTTGTTACAGGGAGAAGATGAGGAGATTTTGCAGATTACTGTTCAACGGTGGAGATGCTTCCAGATGGTTTTTCCTGATCAATTTTAGGGTTTCTTCTAGAATTTCTTCTCCTCTACTTATTCTCTTCTCTTCTTATTGTAATAGGTTAGCAAGTCAGAAGTCTGGTGTGGAGTGTTGATGGTGAAAATGACACAAACAACGTTAAACAAAATATTTCTACTCTATTTCTCCTGAAAAAGAAAGACAACATATAGTAGCCTAACTCCCAAGGTCGTGGTAGTTGGTTCTCAACTGTCTGGTGTCACTCAATTGGTCCATGCAACTGTAATATTCAAGGGGCCTATGCTGGTAACAAGTAATACAAGCAATGAATTATTCATCGAACTGTTCTTAATAAAGAAAGGGGGTTTTAAACAAAAGAAAAAGATAGATCAGGGGGTACATTAGTAAACATGAATAAAACTTATCTAGCATCCGAACATATATCTTCAACAATGAATGTTTTTCCAACAGATCAAGAAAACCATAGCATGATACAATTTACAGAATAATCCATACTATTGCATGCATCTAAGGTGCTTAATTTAACGTCACAATCACACATCATAAATATTTCAAAGATTCCAAAAGAACACACTCTCATTCATCGCCAAGATCATAGATCAACAGACTTCAATAAATTCAATTCACAGATAATCTAATGAAATAATCCTTAAATCTGGTTTCTTCTAATGAATTTCATCACATAAGAAACACTCATGCTTCAACACAATCACTGGTATACATATAGATTATAATTCATTTACCTTATCAAGTAAAACTCAATTCTAACACCATATTGTGTAAAAACTTGTAATTATATTTAACTGTAAATAACAAAGTATCTTTGCAAAACAACTACGAAAATTCTATCTCCTACTATCAAGTGGCAAATTCTATTCTCTATTATTCGACCCTTACAATATGATACCCCAAGGGTATTTATAGATATACAAAAATTTGAAGTCCTCTCTATTTTAGGTCGATCCACCTTTTTAGGGATTAAAGTCTTCTTGGAAACTCAGTTAAACTAGAAGAAAAGAATGGAGAGGAGAAAAGAAAGCCATGCGCCCATAAACTGCCAGTTGTGCATGCAAAGAAGAAAAAAGAAAACCATGCATGCATGAGGCTACCGATTATGCATGTGAAGCCTGCTCTACAATGTACTCATCATAACTGGAGAAGACTTGTTGAAGCACCTCCAAATCTGGCCCATCAACCCAATTGTCTTCAAATTTGATCCTTTCTAGATCCACAATAGCAAATCCTCTCATATCCTTCAGCTTGGTCAACTCCCTCTTAGCTTCCCTTATCTCTTCTTTAATATCCATTAATCGATCTAAAAAATAGATCTTCACCATCATCTCCTTTTTGCATGACCTCTTTAAACCTATCATCCCATTTTTCCATTATTTGGTTCAAAGGCAGGCCCTCCTTTATTGGTATATCAACGTTTACTATAACAAAAATAATTGCTTCGAACTCCTCAAAATGCTCATTCAAATCCTTAACAGAATCCTTAACTTCAATTTTATGCTTGTATAGAAAATCAGACCTAAATCGAAGTATGTTGGAAGTCTTTGACAATAAATCTTTATTGTCCTCTTCAAGTATTGATTGTTCTAGAAGAGTGGACTTTGACAATTTGCTAACCTCTTTCAACTTCTGACTGTATCCTTTGTATTCCTCCTCTTGTTCTCCCAATACTTTGACATACTGGTTCATTTCCTCTATTAGCTCCTCAGTCATTTTATGGACCCCAAAACTGTTGTCCAGTACTTCACTTATTTCCTGATTTATCTAATCAGTCCACCTATCCAACATCTCTGCCTTACTCCTTACCTATACCAAATCATCCACCTCTTTCTTACTAAGAAAAACTGGTGTTTCAATGGTGGCAATTTGTTGTGACCTTGGAGTAGAAACACTTTTCAAGAAAGAATGCAATTGATCCAACTGAGCCTTAAGCTCATCCTTTTTATGCTTATCTTTCATCATTTTGGATTTAGTGGATGAAGCTACCACATCTATCAAATTCATCTACTGATCTCTGGTGGGTCTCCCAAAGTTAACAGTACCCAACTGGTAATCAGTCAATTGCATGTCTCCTACATCCTTGTCCATCATTGGTATGGCACATTCAACAACAATTTCTCCCCTGTCGGAGAGCCTGGTGGAATGTAGGATTTTGGCCCTCTTCTTGGGCCTTTCCTTTTCAATTTCCTTCATCATATCATCCCAATTGAGAGGATATGAAGGTGTCACTGATCTCTTCTGAAGATCCAATTTTAACCAAGTGGGAGCACCTGGAGTAGTGGTCATTATAGTTGAAGAACAAGCAATAATAGTAGTAGAGGGTGGTTGCACATTTTCTTGAGGTTGAGAATCAACCCCTTGTTTCTCTTATTGTTCTTGCTCCACATTTGTCTGAGCAATATTTTCAGCTTCCTCTCTATCCTTTTGTTCTTGTATCCTTTTCTCTACTTCTTCCTTTCTCAAATTTTCTTCTTCTAATCCCTTCTTCTCCAGTTCCCTTCTTCTCTCTTCCTGTAATGCCTTAAGTCTTTCTGCATCTTCCTTTTCCTTTTGTTGCTGCTTGATCAGTTCCTCGACATCTTTCTATTTTTGCACTTGTTCTGCTTCCTCTTTCTCTTTATAAGCAAGCCCCTTCAACAAGCTTCAACTTAGCCATAAGAACTTCTCTTTCTCTTTGTTGCTTTGCCTTTTCTTCCTCCAAATCATGAATTTTCTGTATTAACTCCAGCTTATCATTTTCCTCTTTGATCCTGAGCTCCTGCTCCTTTTGCCTTTGTTGCTTTTCCATTTCATCAGCTCTTTGTTGGGCTTCTACCTATTGTTGTTGGAGTAAGGTATCATCTTGTACCTTGGCATCAATTACCTTTTGCTTCTCTATTGCTGTAGCATGTGCTTGATCATCCAAGGCCTTCTTTGCCTCCTCAAATAGTGCCCATTGATCCTCCTCTGTCAACATTTGTTCAGTATCCTCCTCTAGAGGCATATTTTATTATGCATCCTTCTCTGACAAAGTCTCATCAGAGTCCATTCCAACATCATGGATCTCCACCTCTTCTCCTTTTCCCTTCAAGGTCTCAGCTGTATCATAAAGAGTGCCTCTTTGCACTTCTTCACTTTGCTGCTTTGTAAGTGGGACTTGAGTAGAGGACTCACCTACTGCTGGTGTTGAAACCATAGGTCCTGTTTGGACCTCCTCCTCTTGTACCTCAGGTAAATCTTGAGCAGAAGCTTCAAGCTCAATCTCTTCAATGTCCAAAGGTAAGAACTCCAAAGGCTCTTTGGGAGGCAACTTTCTCTTGATTCTTTTATACCCTTTCCCCTTTTTAAGAGTTGGTCCCTGAGGAGTTTTTGGTTCTTAGAACAACCCATTGAATGCTCCTATCCAAGATTGCTCACCCTATCTGCTTGATGTCAATGGTTTCCTCACTATCCAAATCAATCGGATCCAAAATTTTAGTCCCAATGTTCAAAGCTTCATATGATGGATCCAATACAACCCCATCATCTACCAATGTGTCAGGAATGTCATTTTTTACCCCAAATTCTACCATGAGTGCCACAGGCAACCTCTCATAATTCCTTTTCCTGAGGTCATACTCATCCTGCAAATCTCTCTAAAAGTCCTCTAACAGCTTGAAATGCTTGTCAAAGACCGAAGCCAATAAAGCATTCATTTTCTTCTTGGGATCAAAGTGTTTTCGAGCAGTGTACAAACCTAGCTTCAAATGTATCAATTCACTGCACACTACCTTAGCTCCCACCAAATGTTGATAGCTGTATTCACCCAATTGCATGGGGAACTCATGACATCCGATTTTGTGCTTCAATCCAAACCGGGCATTAACCCCTAGAGCTTGATAAACAAATTCCATCAACACCATCCTATTGCTGCAACACCTTGGTTGTAAGTGGGGATGACCCTCAAATCCAGCCAGTCTAAAATAAGTGAACTTGGGGTATTGGATATACCAACATCCCAGTTCCATGATAAATGCCATAGCTTCTTGGATCAGTCTATATCTTGCATCTTTTTTAAGCTGGTTAATGATTATATATAGAAATGCATCATTGACCCTTCTAAATTGTGTTTCAGATACTTGTAGAGATAACTGATCATAATGGTCCCACACTTTCCTTTGTCCATCTGCCTCTCCCAATATCCCCACTCTCTTTAAACCTGGAAATATACTTCCTCTAGCTGCTGCATAAACAACATAAGAAGTCATAAAGAAGCATTTGGTTTCCCTTATCCTTGTTAACTGGTCATGAATAGCATCAGAGACAACCATTGGCCAATCAAACTATTTTTTTCCATTAAAGATGGTTTGAATGAAGGGAAACATCCACTCCTTGAAGTGAAATGCATCCCTCTTCCCAAATACTCTAGACAACATCATGATTAAGTATGATACTTGTTTGTAGAATTCTATCCTCTTTGGTTGATCATGAAGCTTGGTTAGAGAATTCTTCTCTGTTCTCAACCATTTCTTGTTCAAGGGAGCTTTGTTGGCCTCCTTGTATTTTCTATATTTCTCTAAAGCTTCTGCCTCCTTTAACTGTACCAGGTTCTTTGGATCCAAGACACTAAACATATGTTGAAACATTTGAGGAGTTAAATCAATAATAACATTGTCCTATGAATCCATACATTGCCTAGTGGCTTGATTGTAAGCTCCTTCTACTATCATAATCAACTCTAGGCACTGGATAAATAAATGAAATAAGGTGATGTGAGCCAAACCAGACTCAACTATTCTTTGAGTTCTCCCTGTTATATCTTCAATGAATGTTTCTGAATACAGCTCCCCAAAATTGTATGAGCCCAGATTGGTGTCAGTTATATCAGACCAATCTGATTCCACTTTGCTTGCAGTGACAACAGGACCCCTATGATTATACCTCAAAGTATAAGGTAGATGCTTCGGCTTTATCTTCTTGGGCTTAGTTGCTGCCTTTGATGTTTCTACAGGTCGATTCCTTTGGGAGGCTTCTCTTGATACTCTTGACATCCTTTAGCTTTCCTGCAGCAAAAACCCCAATTAGATCCTTGAATAAATATCACAAAATATGCTTTAAAACCTTACCCTTCATATATATATCAGAGGCGGAACCAAACATAAAACATTTTGAACAGTCTCCTTTAAAACACTGCCGAGCTCGGGGCCAGAACCGTTATTGAGATTTCAATACTAACAAGTGGGATCGGAGTCAGAACTGTCATGGTGATCGGAACCAAAACCGGAATGGAAACTGATTTGGTTCTTTCAGATTTTTCTAATTTCATATTCAGTTTCGGTTCCGCTTCTACCTAGGTTATCGTTATTTTGAAAGAAGGCTTCTCACTATAAGAGGAGTTGGAAACGGGATGAAAATGGAATCGATACCTATTGGAAAACATGGTTCAAAGTCTAGATTGATTCCGATCCCGCTTCTGCCTAAAATAACCATGACGTCATAAGTGTTTTTTAACAGTTTTATAAATAACTTCATGATTAAGGACTAGGTCATATCAAAATAAAAAGGGGCTTAAATATAACATAATAAAACCATCCCCATATGACTGAGAGGTGACTGTACTTTCTAGGGTGTCATATTTTAAAAAAACACAAACACAGAAATGCGTTAAAACCCTAAACTAAAAGCCTCGATATAAAACTGGGGCACAAATTTAACCCTATTTATTTAACCAAATTGAATGCAAAACAAGATTCCTAAGTAAAAACAAGATTTAACAAACCCTACTCACTATGGAACCGTAATTTAACCCACGCATTAAAAACTAGCATGATTTGGTCATGACTAAAATGTGAAAATGACCGTGTTGAAAACAAAGAAACCAGATAGAAAAGCAAAAAACGAAGACAAGAAATCCAAACAAACAAAGAAAGAAAAAAAAACAAAACATGCAAACTTACTAAGAATCACGAACCTGCCCAAAGCAAAACAATCCAAAACGAACTGAAATGGAAAACGCGAAAGTAAAAAGAAGAATGAGAATAGAAAACCCTACCTCGAACGCAAATAAATAGGCTAACCTCTTGAAGCAATATGCCCACAACTGTCTCTCTATCAATCGATTCACTCACCCAAAAGCTTCACTGCAACTCTGGTTCACTCTTCAATCTCTTAACAGTAATGGTAATAACTATGTGTTAATCCCTAATTAAGGTAAAACTTAGAGTTTCACGCATGCATGGCACCTGTCATTAATGCAATAAATGCAGTAGAGCAGAGTCAGAACTGCAGAAAGAACTGGCCCATTACTGCCGTGTCACTTCAGTAAAGTCAATGACCAAGAAACGACGGGAGCGGAACCAGAATGAAAACTATTTCAGAAAAGTTGTTTAACTTTCCAACTTGGTTCCTGTTTTGGGTCCGGTTTTGCCAACAAAGAATAAAACAAAACCAAACATAAAAATAAAACAAAAAGATCGAAATAAGAAAACTTAACATACAAAACCTAGTTTAAAATGAAAGGCCAAAAAGCGGAGGTGAAGGCGGGATGAAAATGGATTTTGAAACTTTGAATAAGTTACGACTTAACTTCCACTCCGGCTCCGGCTCTGACAAAGATAAAACAAAAATTTCAAAAGAAAGACTATTGGGATGGGGATCAGAATGAGTTTTGAAAGAAGTTTCAAAACCCGATTCAGTTCCGGTTCCGGTTCCGACAGAATAAACCAAAGAAAAACAAAGTGTTGGAAAAAAAAGACTCTAAACTTTGTTTGAAAAACAACCAAGGATAAAAACATAAAGGGGGACCCCTTTTGACCAAGGAAAAAGATGGGGTGGTTATGCAAGGCATAAGAAATGGTGACTCGGCTGGGAAAATGGTTTACCCATTTTCAAGATACCCAAAGAAAATTTTAGTCACCCTAAAACTAGTTGGTTTATGAAGCATGCTAACTTGAAGAAGATCAGATATATCTAGAATAAGGTTGAGCTGGAATCTCAGATGTATGTGCTCATGAGTTATTTCTGAATCTGAGTGTGTGCATATATTGTGCATCATTCTTTATAGATACTTTCTCTATTCCTGAACAACTATACCTAAGATTCAATCTACATAGGTTAAGTCCTTTAACTATCGTGCAATAAAATCCTGGGTATTGCTCCGCTTCCAGACAGGCGTCCATAGCCCCAACGGAGATACCTCTAGTTCTCTCAAAGCATTTCTCTACTACCAGCCAGGCATCCATAGCCCCGATATAGATACTTGATTACCCATTTTATATTGAGTTTTCCTTTTCTTTCTTTTTTTCATTATCATTTTTTTTACTCAAGCTTTACTTGTGGAAATCTTTTATGCTTCTTCCTCAATACTGAAACACAATGTATTTGAAATGTGGGTTGAGAACTATAATGGATTTCATGATAGTCTTGGAATCTGATTTTCACTTGAATCAAAAGTAGAACCACCCTAAACATATAGGTATTTACTTAGGCAAATGTTTTTCTAATTTGGTGATAGATTTTTGATTATAAATCATGAGATATTCACAATGTATCTTCTATCCTTAATAACTTTTCAAACCAAATTAGAATGATCATAAAACATAAGTTTCAGAACGAAATCCTTTTCAATGATGATGATGAAAATACCTAAACCAATTTCTCTCCTAGTACCAATAGCATACCTTGAATAAAAACCCCTTTTCTTGAGATGAACAAAATGAGGATCCCCAACGAAACAAGACAAAACAAAACAAACAAAAACAAAGAAAGAGAACAAACAAAACATAAAAACTAAAAATAAAACTAAAAATAGAAACCAAATTACATATGATACAGTATAATACATTTTCTTGAAAACATCAAACCTTCTATACACCGAAATAGTGCTTGAGAAACTAGCCATTAACTGGTAATGGAATAGGCTCTCTTGTTAAGGTACTTAAACAAAAAGCATTCTCGCCTAGTATCTCAGCCACTTGATACCGAACCTAACTAAAGTCTATCAAACTTTTGGTGATCTCCTTTCTTTTTTTTGGCTTTATCCCATAATAACACAAGATTTGATATACTAAAATATTTTATCTTGGCTCTTTTGTCAAACCAACATTTGACGACAACCTGATGTTTAGAGAATTGCTGCAAAGCAACATCTCTTTGTTCTTCCATGTTAAGCAAATTAAGTAATCTACTTTCGATCCTATCATCCTTAGTATAAAATTCCTGCATGAACTTAAGAACAGGTATTAGTAAATGGATCGGGAAGATTGGGTCTTGGCCATAGACTAACTTAAAAGGTGAATTTCCTAGAGCTGCTTTGATTCGGGTTCGATCTGCCCATAAGGCAAATCTCAACTGGGTATGCCAGTCTCTAGGATTATTTTCTAGCAATTTTCTTATCACTTCCAACAAGTTTTTATTAGTGGAATCAACCACTCCATTTCCCTGAGGGTAATAATTAGAAGAATATTTCAAAATAATTTTATGCTCATATGCCCATTGAATGAATTCAGCAGAAGAAAAAGCAAGGTCATTATCACATACTAGAGCAAATGGAACTCCAAACCTGGTTGTGATGTTCTCAGTCAAAAACTTGATGACCACCTCTGTGGTGCTATTTTTGTAGGGCTGGGCCTCAGTTCAGCGTGTACAGTAGTCAGTTGCAGTCAAGATGAATTTATGTCCTATAAAAGAATTGGGATTAATAACACCTACAAAATCCAAGGCCCATTGAGCAAACGACCTTACCTCATACACTGGTTGCAAAGGCATTGCAAGATTCCTTTCCCTGGGTGCAGAAGTTTGGCATACATGAAAAGTTCTGACATGTTGGTGTGCATCTGAAAATACATAAGGCCAATAAAAATTTGATCTAAGAATCTAATGGGTCAAAGCATCAGCAGATCCATGCCCTGTTCCATGCCTTCCATGAAACTCAGAAATAACATGCTTGGCCTCTTGTTGATCTAAACACCGCAAGTAGATCCCTTGAAAATTCTTTCTGTAGATGGATCCCCCTTTAAGCATGTAGTGAGAACTCTTCATCCTTAATTATCTCCTCTGAGTAGCATTCATTCCTTCTGAACATTTGTTATTGAGGAGGAAGAAAATTAAATCTATATACCTGGGATCCTTAGTAAATGACTGGACGGTGTACTGTTGACAAGTGATATTTTTGTCCACTTCAGCCATTGCTTTTGACAAACCTTTCCCTCGAACGAGTTTCATCGAGTGAATTTCTAAGTCAAATTCTTGTAGAATTTCCATCCACTTCCCTCTTCGTTCTCCTAATTCACTTTGCATCAGAAGAGACTTCACAGCTGGATCTGGAACTATGGCCATCACTTGACTTCGAAGTATGTAATGCCTGAACTTCTTTACTGCTCGTACTAATGCAAATGCTTGTTTTTCCAGTGGCGAGTATCTTACTTCTGCATTCTTAAATGGAGAGCACATAAAGGCAATAGGTCTTTCTTCTCCCTCTCCTCTTTGTTGTGTTAACACTGCTGCACATGAATGGTCAGATGCAAAAGAATAGATATAAAAAGGTTTAAGATAGTCTGGGCTTGTCAAAATAGGTGCCTTAGATATGGATTGTTTAATCTACGAGAAAGCAGACTTAGCCTCATTAATCCACTCAATTTTTGCATCTTTCTTCATCATTTCATTGAGAGGTTTGACGATCTCGTCAAACCCTGTTATAAATTTTCTAACAAAATCGATCCTGCCGAAGAAGGATCTCATTTCTTTCTTGTTGCCTAGCCTTGTCAATTTCAAGATGGCCTCCACTCGATCAGGGTCAATGGATATCCCTTCTTCTGATATGATGTGACCCAGTAGTTTCCCTTCAGATACTCTAAACAGACACTTATTTGGATTAAGAGAGACACCATAACTTATACATTTCTTGAGAACCTTTTCTTGATTAGCAGCACGGTCTTCTCTATTCCTAGAGAAGATGGTTAAATAATCTATATAAATAATAATACATTTCTCTATCAAATCCTTGAAAGCTACATTCATTTCCCTTTGAAAGGTAGCTCCAACATTGATAAGACCAAAAGGCATCCTTCGATAAGCAAATGTGCCCCATTTGGTGGTGAAAGAAATCTTAATCCTATCCTCATGACTAACAAGAACCTGATTATACTTAGAATAACCATCCAAGAAGGACATCATCTGCGATCCATTTACCTTTTGTAGTACTTCATCAAGAGAAGGCAATGGATAATTGTCTTTCTCAGAGGCTTTATTTAGATTCTTGAAATCAACACATAATCTAATCTCACCATTCTTTTTGTGTACAGGAACTAGATTTTCCACCCAAGTAGAATGTCTAACTGAAAATATTATTCTTGCAGATAAGAGTTTCTGCACCTCTTTCTGAATCAAAGGATCAATTAAAGCATTGATCGGGCGTTGCTTCTGGCGAAAAGGCTTGGCTTCTGGGTTGAGAGGTATGGTATGTGTGATCACCGAAGTGTCAAAGGTTTTCAGGTCATCATAACTCCAAGCAATAGCTTCAATGTTTTGCTCCAACACTTTGACCATCTTGTCCTTGATTTCCTGAGGACTAGTCTTTCCTATAAGAACATTCCTTTCAGGGCCTGAGTGAGTCAAATTAACAGATTCATACTTCCCTCCATCACTCTCTGTAGGCACCCTTTGACGAGCCCGTGGGTCTGAGTCAAATATCCTCTCCAAAGCAACCATCCCTTTTAGAATGCTATTACTTTTCAAATCCAATATCCCTTCTTCACTCTCTTTCTCAGGATCCCAATCTCCCTGATCTCTTTCAGATTCATCTATTATTTATCCTTCAAAAACATCAAAACTTTCCAAAAAGGCCAATATATGCTGATCATCATCAAATACCTAAAAATTTCATACATTATCAGGGACTACTGGGATCGAGATTAGTTCAAATGAAAATCTCTTTAGATCAAAATCTTGCATGGGTTCCAATGTGCTAGTAGCAAAAACAAGTGCATCTGCAATTTGATTAGCTTCTTTAGGGATCAGAGTAATCCCAAAAGCATCAAAGTCTTCAATTAAGTTCCAGACTCTATTTCTGTATGTAACCAATCTTTTGTTATGACATTTATACTAGCCACGTACCTGTTTTACAATCAATTCAGAGTCCCCCATAACTATGAGAGCAACAACCTTCTTTTTATGAGCAAACATAAGGCCTCGAGCAAGTGCTTCATACTCAGCCACGTTGTTTGTGCAACCAAATTGCAATCTATAAGATGCAAAGTAAGTCTTCCCTTTCGGGCTGGTTAGTTCAATCCCTGCTCCACTTCCTGCTTTAGATTTGGAACCATCAAATTTAAGAGTCCACAATTGGTCTTTGGCTAGGAGTTCTTTCTTTTTAGGGATAGTAAGAGATGACTTACTTGGGGTGTGTGGTAGCTCAGACTTTTGCTGGTCATTAGAAATTGGCTCGGGACAAAGCTCACTTGAAGATTTTTCCATGTTTTCAACTTGCTCAGAAATTAATTCCTGAACAACTTCTTGGGTTAAATTGCAATCCAAATCATCTTTCATCAATGCCTTGGGCATTGGCAAAGTATCTGGGTCAGGTGTATTGAATAGGAATTGGGACACCTCAACCTCTTCTTGAATTTTAGAGCTCAGAACCTGAGTCTGCTCTACTAGTGAGGAACCTTCCTCTTGAGAAAGGCTAGTCCTGCTAAGAATGGTAGCATCCTTGACCTTAAAAGAAAACTCATTGTTAGGAGTCTGGGGTTTCTCTTGACATATTTGCTGAGGCTGATCTACATGACTTAAGATATCTAGGCATGATTGTCATGTTAACTCTAAATGATTATGATAATGAATCCTACACCAATTAGGAAGTAACAAACTACTCAAATCGGTTTATTCTCCTAAAACCAGTCTATCTTGTTGCAATTTCCTTATTAGAACTTTTTGGTTGATGCAGATCATTGGGTCACTGTGTTCTAGGGGCAATGTATCCCCAGGATTAAGTACAAAGAAAGTAAGGACTTCCTCTTGTTTGTAAACTCCTATCTCAGTCTCAAAATATGCTACTTCATTTGAAGCATCATATTTTGTGATCATATGCTTGAGTCTTGGTTCACTTTCAATCCTTATCTATGTTGCAACCCCCTTCCATGGTAACCACATGTGAGAGAAATCCAAGGACAAATATCCCCCAATACTTTTCATTAGCTCCCGACTTAGGAGCATACCATATGTTTCTGGGATGTCAAGCACTTGGATATCTATGTAGGTATGGATCCTTGGATCTGATCCAACTTGTACATGCATGTTCTTTAGTTCACCTACAACATTGACCTCTATTTTATCTAACTGAATCACTTTCTTAGTGGTCAGGATAGGACTTAATGCTAACTTCTTACATATTGAAAATGGCATAACATTTTCCGATGCTCCAGAGTCTAATAAACAATTATGAAAATTCTTTCCAAAAATCCTTAAACTTAAAAGAAAAGGTGGGGTACTGGTCTTACCTTTATAAATGGCTGCATTTGTCTCCTTTGTTGGAGTCACTTTACCTTTTCCCTTTAAGCGATCTACCTCTTCCAAGGCTTTCAATACCACCTCATGTTGAGCTGGGCACCACTTCATGATGTCAAAGAATGACAAGGATGTCTTCTGTCTCTGTAATTCTGCAATAAAATCAAATTCTGAATCATTCCTAACTTGATACTTAGGAAAAGGAGGTGAGTTGCCTCTATTTTGAAGGTCAGAAGGTCCCTTTGGTGGTGGTGGATTATTATCTACATTTTGGTTTGGTCGGACCATATTGTTTGGGGGTGCAGATGTAGTAAATGGGCCCTTATTCTTATTTCTCAGAAAATGACTACCTTTAGACTGAAAAGCTTGGGCATCATAAAAATCTTCCTCTGGCTCATTATCTCCTTGCATGGGAAATTGGTATTTCTCTTCAATAGTCTCATAAGTCATAGCAGTACTGACTGGCCCATTACCCTGATTGGAATTTCCTACTGGAGGATGGGAATTAGCTTGTGCAATCTTTACAATTTTCTCCATTTCAGGGCAATTAACCTCAGAATGTGCTGCAGTATCATGTAGCCTGCACCAATTAGTCATGAAATTAAGGTCAGCCACATTAGTAGTATGTGATCTCTCCTCACCTGATTGATAATTATGAGAAACTCCCCCATTATTAGGTCTAGTATTCCACTGCCTATTGTTGTTGTTGAACCTCTGGTTATATGCTTTGTTCTAATTTTGGTAATTTTGATTAGAGGAGTTCTGATTCTGGAAGTTTTGATTGATGTTCTAATTGGAGTGATTTTCATGGTTGTTGTAACCTCCCTGGTTCTGATAATTTTGGTTTTGGTTGTGGGTAGGGTTTTGCCTAAGCTGTGCCATATCATTAGAAATTTGAGATAGAGTCTTCTTGAGAGTTTCTAGCTCACTAGTCAGTTGAACAATTTGTTCATTTTGCACATTCTGCACTATGGCTGGGGAATGAACATGGGTTGATCCTCCCGCTTGTTTTTGTTGATTTTGAGGTTGTTGGAAAGAATCTCGCATGCCATTACTGAAGAAGGGAACAATGGGTGGGTCTTGTAACTTAGACACAGGTCCGTATTGGGAATAAGACATCCCTGGGATAGTGTTGTACAATGGTGGGTTAGGCGTCTGATAATTCATGGGAGGAAGAGCTGTTCCTAAACCTCCTAATTGCAGACTTATTTGTTGTTGCAATTTGATGGCCAGATGATAAACTTTAGACAAAGAGTTAATCTCATCAACTTGATAAGTTCTCTACAAGAATAGGCCAATCAAGGGATCAACAACTCTTAAATATGCCTGAATGGCCATATTTTCAGCCAGTAATTAAGGATCTTGTATCCTACGATACATCCTTTGGAATCTAGTAATAAATAGAGGTAGTGGCTCATGATGTTCCTTTCTTATGGTGGCAAGCTAGTGATACAAGATGGAAGGGTCCACATAAACACGAAATTGATTAATGAATGCATTTTCTAAATTTGTGCAACCCAAAATAGATCCCCCAAGCAGATTTAAATAGGTTAGTCTGTTGATGGTGAAAATGACACAAACAACGTTAAACAAAATATTTCTACTCTATTTCTCCTGAAAAAGAAAGACAACATATAGTAGCCTAACTCTCAAGGTCCTGGTAGTTGTTTCTCAACTGTCTAGTGTCACTCAATTGGTCCATTCAACTGTAATATTCAAGGGGCTTGTGCTAGTAAGAAGGAATACAAGCAATGAATTATTCATCGAACTGTTCTTAATAAAGAAAGGGGGTTTTAAACAAAAGAAAAAGATAGATCAGGGGGTACATTAGTAAACATGAATAAAAATTATCTAGCATCCAGACATATATCTTCAACAATGAATATTTTTCCAACAGATCAAGAAAACCAGAGCATGATAGAATTTACAGAATAATCCACACTATTGCATGCATATAAGGTGCTTAATTTAACGTCACAATCACACATGTTAAATATTTCAAAGATTCCAAAAGAACACACTCTCATTCATCGCCAAGATCATAGATCAACAGACTTCAATAAATTCAATTCACAGATAATCTAATGAAATAATCCTTAAATCTGGTTTCTTCTAATGAATTTCATCACATAAGAAACACTCATGCTTCAACACAATCACTGGCATACAGATAGATTGTAATTCATTTACCTTATCAAGTAAAACTCCATTCTAACACCATATTGCATAAAAACTTGTAATTATATTTAACTGTAAATAACAAAGTATCTTTGCAAAACAACTACAAAAATTCTATCTCCTACTATCAGGTGGCCAATTCTATTCTCTATTATCCGACCCTTACAATATGATACCCCAAGGTTATTTATAGATATACAAAAATCTGAAGTCCTCTCTATTTTAGGTTGATCCACCTTTTTAGGGATTAAAGTCTTCTTGGAAACTCAGTTAAACTAGAAGAAAAGAATGGAGAGGAGAAAAGAAAGCCATGCACCCACAAATTTCCAGTTGTGCATGCAAAGAAGAAAAAAGAAAACCGTGCATGCTTGAGGCTACCAATTATGCCTGTGAAGCCTGCTCTACAATGTACTCATCATAATTGGAGAAGACTTGCTGAAGCACCTCCAAATCCGGCCCATCAACCCAACTGTCTTCAAATTTGATCCTTTCTAGCTCCACAACAACAAATCCTCTCATGTCCTTTAGCTTGGTCAACTCCCTCTTAGCTGCCCTTATCTCTTCTTTAATATCCATTAATCAATATAACAATAGATCTTCACCATCATCTCCTTTTTGTATGACCGCTTTAAACCTATCATCCCATTTTTCCATTATTTGGTTGAAAGGCAGGCCCTCCTTTACTGGTATATCAACGTTTACTATAACAACAATAATTGCTTCTAACTCCTCAAATTTCTCATTCAAATCCTTAACAGAATCCTGAACTTCACTTTTATGCTTATATAGAAAATCAGACCTAAATCGAAGTATGTTGGAAGTCTTCAACAAGAAATCTCTATTGTCCTCTTCGAGTATTGACTATTCCAGAAGAGTGGACTTTGACAATTTGCTAACCTCCTTCAACTTCTGACTGTATCCTCTGTATTCCTCCTCTTGTTCTCCCAATACTTTGACATACTGGTTCATTTCCTCTATTAGTTCCTTAGTCACTTTATGGACCCCAAAATTGTTGTCTAGTACTTCACTTATTTCCTGATTTATCTAATTAGTCCACCTATCCAACATCTCTGCCTTACTCCTTACCTATACCAAATCATCCACCTTATTCTTACTAAGCAAAACTGGTGTTTCAATGGTGGAAATTTGTTGTGACCTCAGAGTAGAAACAATTTTCAAGAAAGAATGCAATTGATCCAACTGAGCCTTAAGCTCATCCTTTTTCTGCTTATCTTTCATCATTCTGGATTTAGTGGATGAAGCTACCACATCTATCAAATTCATCTACTGATCTCTCGTGGGTCTCCCCAAGTTAACAGTACCCAACTGGTAATCAATCAATTGCATGTCTCCTACATCCTTGTCCATCATTGGTATGGCACATTCAACAACAATTTCTCGCCTGTCGGTGAGCCTGGTGGAATGTAAGATTTTGTCCTTCTTCTTGGGCCTTTCCTTTTCAATTTCCTTCATCATATCGTCCCAATTGAGAGGATGTGAAGGTGTCACTGATCTCTTCTGAAGATCCAATTTTAACCAAGTGGGAGCACCTGGAGTAGTGGTCATTATAGTTGAAGAAGAAGCAATAGTAGTAGTAGAGGGTGGTTGCACATTTTCTTGAGGTTGAGAATCAACCCCTTGTTTCTCTTGTTGTTCTTGCTCCACATTTTTTTGAGCAATCTTTTTAGCTTCCTCTCTATCCTTTTGTTCTTGTATCCTTTTCTCTTCTTCTTCCTTTCTCAACTATCCAAATCAACCGAATCCAAACTTTTAGTCCCAATGTTCAAAGCTTCATATGATGGATCCAATACAACTCCATCATCTACCAATGTGTCAGGAATGTCATTTTTGACCCCAAATTCTACCATGAGCACCATAGGCAACCTCTCATAATTCCTTTTCGCAAGATCATACTCATCCTACAAATCTCTCCAGAAGTCCTCTAGCAGGTTGAAATGCTTGTCAAAGACCGAAGCCAATAAAGCATTCATTTTCTTCTTGGGATCAAAGTGTTTTCGAACAGTGTACAAACCTAGCTTCAAATGTATCAATTCACTGCACACTACCTTAGCTCCCACCAAATGTTGACAACTGTATTCACCCAATTGCATGGGGAACTTATGACATCTTGTTTTGTGCTTCAATCCAAACCGGGCATTAACCCCTAGAGCTTGATAAACAAATTCCATCAACACCATCCTATTGTTGCAACACCTTGGTAGTAAGTGGGGATGACCCTCAAATCTAGCCACTCTAAAATAAGTGAACTCGGGGTATTGGATATACCAACATCCCCATTCCGTGATAAATGCCATAGCTTCTTGGCTCAGTCTATATCCTACATCTTTGTTAAGCTGGTTAATGATTATAAATAGAAATGCATCATTGACCCTTCTAAATTGTGTTTCAGATACTTGTAGAGATAATTGATCATAATGGTCCCACACTTTCCTTTGTCCATCTGCCTCTCCCAATATCCCCACTCTCTTTAAACTTGGAAACATACCTCCTCTAGCTGCTGCATAAACAACATAAGAAGTCATAAAGAAGCATTTGGTTTCCCTTATCCTTGTTAATTGGTCATGAATAGCATCAGAGACAACCATTGGCCAATCAAACTATTTTTTTCCATTAAAGATGGTTTGAATGAAGGGAAACATCCACTCCTTGAAGTGAAATGCATCCCTCTTCCCAAATACTCTAGACAACATCATGATTAGGTCTGATACTTGTTTGTAGAATTCTGTCCTCTTTGGTTGATCATGAAGCTTGGTCAGAGAATTCTTCTCTATTCTGAATCATTTCTTGTTCAAGTGAGCTTTGTTGGCCTCCTTGTATTTTCTATATTTCTCTAAAGCTTCTGCCTCCTTTAACTGTACTAGGTTCTTTGGATCCGAGACACTAAACATATGTTGAAACATTTGAGGAGTTAAATCAATAATAACATTGTCCTGTGAATCCATACACTGCCTAGTGGCTGGATTGTAAGCTCTTGTTGCTGTCATAATCAACTCCGGGCACTGGATAGATAAAGGAAATAAGATGATGTGAGCCAAACCAGACTCAGCTATTCTTTGAGTTCTCCTTGTTATATCTTCAGCGAATGTTTCCGAATACATCTCCCCAAAATTGTATGAGCCCAGATTGGTGTCAGTTATATCAGACCAATCCAATTCCACTTTGCTTGCAGTGACAACAGGACCCCTATGATTATACGTCAAAGTATAAGGTAGATGCTCCAGCTTTATCTTCTTGGGCTTATTTTCTGCCTTTGATGTTTCTACAAGTCGATTCCTTTGGGAGGATTCTCCTGATTCTCCTGACATCCTTTAGCTTTCTTGCAACAAAAATCCCAATTAGATCCTTGAATAAATATCACAAAATATGCTTTAAAACCTTACCCTTCATATATATATCAGAGGCAGAACCAAACATAAAACATTCTAAATAGTTTCCTTTAAAACACTACTGGGCTCGGGGCCAAAACCGTTATTGAGATTTCAATAATAACAGGCATGATCGGAGTCGGAACTATCAAGGTGATCGTAACTAGAATCGGAATGGAAATTGATTTGGTTTCTTTCAAATTTTTCTAATTTCATATTCAGTTTCGGTTCCGCTTCCGCTTCCGCCTAGGTTATTGTTATTTTGAAAGAAGGCTTCTCACTATAAGCGAAGTCGGAGACGGGATGGAAATGGAATCGATACCTATTGGAAAACATGGTTCAAAGTCTAGATTGATTCCGATCCTGCTTCCGCCTAAATTAACCATGACATCATATTTTTTTTTAACAGTTTGATAAATAACTTCATGATTAAGGACAAGGTCATATCAAAATGAAAAGGGGATTAAATATAACATAATAAAACCATCCCCATATGCCCAAGAGGTGACTGTACTTTCTAGGGCATCATATTTAAAAAAAAACACAAGTACAAAAATGCGTAAAAACCCTAAACTAAAAACCTCGATATAAAAACTAGGGCACAAATTTAACCCTATTTATTTAACCAGATTGAATGCAAAACAAGATTCCTAAGTAAAAACAAGATTTAACAAACCCTACTCACTGTGGAACCGTAATTTAACCCACGCATTAAATACTAGCACGATTTGGTCACGATTAAAATATGAAAACAACCGTGTTGAAAACAAAGAAACCAAATACAAAATCAAAAAACGAAGACAAGAAATCCAAACAAAGAAAGAAAGAAAAAAAAACAAAACATGCAAATTTACTGAGAATCATGAACCTGCCCAAAGCAAAACAATCCAAAACGAACAGAAATGGAAAACGTGAAAGTAAAAAGAAGAACGAGAATAGAAAACCCTACCTTGAACACAAATAAATAGGCTAACCTCCTGAAGCAATCTGCGTGCAACTGTCTCTCTATCAATCGATTCACTCGCCCAAAAGCTTCACTGCAACTATGGTTCACTCTTCAATCTCTTAATAGTAATGGTAATAACTATGCGTTAATCCCTAATTAAGGTAAAACTCAGAGTTTCACGCATGCATGGCACCTGTCATTAATGCAATAAATGCAGTAGTGCAGAGTCGGAACTGCAGAAAGAATTGGCCCATTACTGCCGTATGACTTCAGTAAAGTCAACGACCAAGAAACAGCGAGAGCGGAACCAGAATGAAAATTGTTTCAAAAACTTTGTTTAACTTTCCAACTTGGTTCCTGTTCCAGGTCTAGTTCCACCAACAAATAATAAAACAAAACCAAACATAAAAATAAAACAAAAAGACTGAAATAAGAAAACTTAACATACAAAACCTAGTTTAAAATGAAAGACCAAAAAGCAGAGGCGGAGGCAGAATGAAAATGGATTTTGAAACTTTGAATAAATTACGACTTAACTTCCACTTCGGCTCTGGCTCTAACAAAGAAAAAACAAAAAGTTGAAAAGAAAGACTGTCGGGATGGGGATCGGAATGAGTTTTGAAAGAAGTTTCAAAACCCAATTCAGTTTCGGTTCCGGTTCTGACAGAATAAACCAAAGAAAAACAAAGTGTTGGAAAAGAAAGACTCCAAACTTTGTTTGAAAAACAACCAAGGATAAAAACATAAAGGGGGACCCCTTTTGACCAAGGCATAACATAGAGTTGGATAGAAAATTATAAAATCTATAGTGACAAAGGCAATGCAAGTTGGGTTTTGTGTCTTTTTGTTGTAGGATTTGAGTTTTTTGGAGATTTAGTGTTTCATAACAGTACTGGTATTTGAGTTTAACTGATAAATCCAAGCTCATGTCTCTCCTATGTGCAAATGTATTCGAATTTTGAATTAAGTAATCAAGGGTTATTATGTTCATCTCACTATTGTGGTGTGTGCAATCCTGGTTTTAGCTTTAATTCAAAGAATTAATTAAACTGCTTAAATGAGATTGCAAATTGATATGTTGTGTACAAGGATTTGGTAAGTAGTATTGAGCTGAGGTACAAATTGGTGATATTGTAAGGCAGTATAATCAGAGATATTATATGCTATGTGTTGAAATCTGCTATGAACCATTAGGTGTTGGTGAATTTGACTCCTCCAATCGATATGGCACTGGTCTGATTTGCATTTGTTCTTTGTGATTCAGTGTTTTGTTTGTATTCAACTGGGGTTTGCTACCATTTTGAAACTAATGATTATCTTTCACCATGAAGTTGTGTTGTAATTATCTCACGCTCCAAGTGGTTGATATTACTGATGAACAACCAATTCATTTTAGTTTTATCTCGTTCTATTCAGCTATTTAATTGAGATTATCTATTTGAAGTTAATGACTGTTTATAATTTTTTTGCAGAAGTTGTAAACACATTAAGGGATCACCCTCCTAGGTCTTGCAGAGCCCAAAGTGTAGGAGGTATTTTCAAATCCTCGTCAGTTGGTCTAGGTCCTCCGAGCTGCCCTTGATTGGAATTGGCAATTCCATAGGTAGATTAGGAGAGAAACCTGGTTTACAACAAATAACACCAACACTCTTCATTTGCTTGCTTCAACTGTACATTTACTTTCCTATGCCTTTCTCTAAACTTCTTGATTTGTTCTCTCAGCTTTTTGATGCATTCATTTGCTTCTCCTAGTCTCTCCTTCAAAATTTTGTTCTTAGTTTCAACTCTGTCAAGATTTTCAAGAGCAACCTTATGTTTTTTTCAAACATGTAGTCATCTTCTACATATTCAATTGCAGAAATTTCTTCCGAAGGAACATGACACTTCTTGTCTTCCATGTGTTGAAACTTCCAAGATCTTTCTCAAGCTATTAGGATTTTTCGAAGGAACCAAGCTCTGATACCAATTGTTGATTATTCAAAATACTGAGAGGGAGGATGAATCAATATTCTATTAAAATTTTGAACACAACTTATCCAATCACCAAAACATATTAACTGTGTTACATCCCAGGTTGTGAGATTACTTTTTACTATTACTATATAGGGTAAATATGAATGTAATGTGAAATCCAGAGATGCTTGTGCCTTGTCATCAATATGTATGTTATCTCATTTGATGTTATCTGAATTGAGGTTATTCATGGTAAAATACTACCTATATGTGAATAGATGGCTATTGAAGTATTTTTATTATAACTTTAAAGATGTTTATATATATATATGTTGCTTATTGTTATGATCAAAGGACTGCTAAGGTATGTGCTAGTGGTTGTAGGTAAATATTCATTCTCTAGGGGGAGGGGAAGTATCACTCGAGAGAGGAGCTTGGTTGTTTAACCGATAATGTGAACTATCTGGGTATACAAACACATCACTATAGATCGATTAAACCAAGTCAGTTATGTTTGTTCTAGATAAGTCATCCATGGCTCGTATATTGGCATCAAGAGTTTTGTTTACTTCTTTATGCTTTATGAGTGATGTTTGTATGTTTATCTATCTCATTGTATTATGATCTTTATGATGGTAACATGAATGAATGTAAGTGATTAGGGAGTGGACATATATACATGTATCCATATGTATATACATATCGATACAAGCATATGATTGGAAAATGGATATGCTCATACGGGTGCATCGATATGGTATACTTACACATACATGTACATTGAGGTATATACATGTAAATATGCACACAACCTATTGTAAGTGGATATTAATAATATTATATTATATTATTATTGTTTGATAATTTACATACACATGTATATGTATATATACTTACACATATTAGATATGTTGAATGGCTTACGATATGTTTGCAGAGTTATATATATATGTATATGTAAATATATATATATTAATATTATATATAAATATATATTATGGTAAGATAATATACACACACACACATATATATATATTACATAAGGTAATCAAATATATATATATATATAAAAAATTTATTACCTTAATATATGTAAAATATATAATATATAATATATATATTTAATATTTAATCACTGATTTAAATATCAACTCTCAATTTGAAAATCAAATTATTTTACAAATTGATCCCAACATAGGAAATTGACTTATTTCCTATTTAATCAAAATAATTACAATTTAACTTTGGGAATTGAATGAAATATCATTCAGCCGACTATTGTTTAATAACTATGAAAATTGGGTTAATTTACCTAGCTGACTATGAGAATTAAATGAATCAAAACTTTGTCTTTGGCTTTGGGAAATATACGCCAACATTGGAAAAGATGAAATATTTCATTAAACTTTAGCTTTGAACTTTTGAAATCAAATTAAAATATAGCACTGAAATAAGGCACGCGCATACGCGCAGGATTGTGACCAAGTCACAAGGAATACAAACTCAGCTTGTATAATGTTGATTGAAGCCTGGAATGTAGGCTATGTGGTTTACAAACAACAATGACTTTTTCCTGCTTAAAAATATCACCCACCATTTTATGAATTGGCGTCATATCTAGAAGATACCTATAGGTGTCAATTCTACAAAATTAACCATGTGCAAGTATGAAATGGTCTTCAACCTACTGCCATGTAAATAAAGGTCAACTCACCTCTTGGAAGCTGAGTATGAGATTTGAAACCCGCCACTTGCTAAGTTGAACATTTCAAATCATAGTTCTAGCAGTTTACATGCCTTTGGAAGTGGGATTTGATGGGGTTGTGAGGCTCTATATATAACCACCTTATTTCTTCATTCTTTATGCATTCTGTTCTATAACAAATTTCTTATCTAAGCATACATTCTAGTTTAAGTGTGATTTCATCATTTCATGAGAGCCGCATTATTCTGGAAATTGAGTTTGTTCATCAAATTTCTATTTCAATATTGAGCTACCAGAGAGTTTCATATTTCAATCAAGGTGCAACCATTACTGGTTTGATTCATCATTTCCCGAGAGAAATTTTGAGAGAGGAAAATAGGGTTTGGAAGAAGATAAGCTGAATCTTCATCATTTGGAGAAAAGCTAAAAAATAGTTTGAGATTACTAGTCTGTGGTGTTGCCATATGCGTATATCTCCGAGAGTCATTAGTTGCAGTCTTTCATCATTTTCTGTGTGACAATTGATGCAGTCATCATCATAATTTTGAGTGATATTCATAACCAACAATATTCATATTTTTGAGGGATTGTTTACATTTAGAGGAAAACGTATTCTACCCATGGAATACACCTTTTATGTGAGAATGTTTTTGAGAGTAAGAGAAAGGGAATTTTGTGAGGAAATTATCATCTTCTGAGGGATTGGAAACTTGATACATGAAACTAGATTGAGCAACCCAAGGAAAAGGCTGCATTGTCAAACATCATCTTGGAAGCGATAATAGGCATAGGGTTTTTCTACTTCTTAATGTTTGCAAAAGAATTATTGTGTTTTTTTTACTGCATGTAATGTATTTTCTGCCTGTGCAATAGAAGTGTTTTTTTTGTCTTTTGGAAAAAGAGAATTGAAGCCTTTAGACTGATTTTCACAAGATATTTTTAAGTATTGCGTAATAGGAGATATTTCTTGGCACATATACTTAATTGTATTAGAAATGTCAGTTCAACACAAGTATTTAACTATACTAAGCATGTAAAAGAGATCACTTGACTGAGGAATTCAACTATATTACATAAGGTACAACATAAGTATTTAATTCTACTAGCTATGTTTGAACATAAGATGTTTTATGTTGTATTTACTGTTTGTACATAGGAAATGAATTGTTGCATTCTAGTTGTAATCTGCATTAATTGTATGATCTCCATATAAGGAGAGTATTGATTGCTTTAGTTACTAAATACTAGGTCCGAAATGAGGACAAGAGTCAAGTAAATTCTACTAGCTTAAGTTATTAGGTTAACTTAGATAAGCTTGAGTTTCCGTTAGGATAAAGATTTCCAATATAGGAGGGATTATGCGAATTACTTGTTGTGCTGATTCATTTCTAGCAGTTAGTATGTTGTAGGATTGTCTTGGGTGACAAATTATCCAATGAAGGACATAACCTACGCGTAGTGTAAGACATCTCTAAGTCAAATCGACCCTGAATGGTGTATGTGATAGATGAACCTTAGTAGAAATACTGTATGGAATAATTTGGCCAAAGTAGTGTAATGTACCTACATCCTCTTAGACTGGGTGATGATTACACTGTGAATTCACCATGATCCAATAGTACATGCTAGTTTGGGATTGTGGGATTACAAGGATCTAGTTATGTAGGACACACCACTATGCTCAGATGGTCAACAATATCAGTTACTCTACCAATCTCTTCGTTGAAGGGAGGGCCATCTATTGAAAAATAGATGTGTGGGGGACCGTATTATAAGTTCGTGGTTGGAAAAAATGTTCCTGAGTGACGCTTCTCCTCTTCTGAAGGCTATTGAAGTATCAAGATTTGAAAGGGAAGATCTTGGTCTATCTTACTACTATTTGTTCTAAAGCTCATTGGAGCTATGATAGTTAAGGTACATTTTCTTTTTATTTATACTTGTGAAGTTATTGTAATGAATTATAATCTTTATTGTAATTTTATTATGATGTCTTGTTCATATATTATCAATAAAGGAAAGAAAAATTATATTGCAATGACTTGTTAGCACATTTATTTACTCATTTGATGTAAAATTAGAATTTTTTTATTTTACCGAAGGGTCGGTTCGTTACATGTGGTATTAGAGCTACTAGGTTCTACACTGAAACCTATGAGCTCATTATGCAACAACGCGTAAACCTTATCAAAAGATAATTGTTGAAAAGTTCTTATGCCATAATGGCAAGAGAAAATAACTTAGTGAAGTGAAAAGGAAAAATGAAATTCTTAGTAGCTTGTGTAAATTGGGATTAGTTAAGAATTATTTCTGGAATCAAAATTCCTAAACCAACAACTTATGATATTACCTAGGATTGCAAAAGATTATGCAATCAATTTATGTAGAAAGGTTAGAAAGAATAACCTATATATACCTTATCCTACAATATAGTTATATGACTCTAAAAAAATGAGAAGGAATGAAATAATCCTTCTATAGTAGCAAACTATAGTGTAAAGAGTCAAGAATTATTGGATTAGTGGAAACACCTACGAATCTATGCATATGCAAGATGACATAAATCCGATCGAAGTAGGATGTAAATAAAAGAGTTATCCACAAGGGTTAGAGAACTCATGACATAAACTCTTATGTAAAGATAGGATCTTGCAAGAAAAGAGTTAGTACCTAGGAAATGAGAAAAGACTAGAATGGTCAAAAATAATCAACGACGTGGGAAAGGTTCCACCAACCAAAATAAATTAGATTATTAGGGTTATAATATGAAAAATATATCAAAAGACTTGGGTATCTTTAAAGGTTATGAGAGAATAAAATTCCAAGCATTGGAATAAGGTCACATGAAAAGGTGAGTGTGAGAAAGAAGCCTGAAAAGGTAAAACATAGGTTTGGTTAGTACATGGATAGGTTGGAGTTATAAGTAGAGCTCACCAACATGTTTACAAAAATCAACATATGATTAGTGGTTCCAAAAGGAAAAGGAATGCAACATGGAACTATGCGTCAATTCAATAGAAGTTGCAAGGGAAACAACACTCTGAGTAGAAAGGTGCATCGGACAATGATGAATCAAACTTTGGGAAAAATTATATTTGAGGTATGCCATGAGGCAAGAGAAGGCAATGGAAAGTCAAAAAAAAGGAAAGACAAGTCCTTTCCAAAGAAGCAAGTAATTGCTAGGAGTTCAATGTGAGTAGAATGAAAGTTGTGAAAACACTAAGGGAGGAAGAAAGAGAGTGGATTGACTCGAGTTAAGTACCCATCCAATGAAAAATGTGGGTATGTTCTCAGTTTTGTTGAACTAATGAATTCTTCACAAGTCATAAGGACAATTAAGTCATACATCTTATGACCACAAGGAAAAAGGATAAATGGAAATGTTAAGGACTATGACCTATATACCTTATGATTATCTGATTTGAAGATCAAGGATATTATTATCAATGCATTAGAAAAGGATAGGAAGATAATCAATCATGATAAGGAATATCATTGTCTATAGGATTGGCAAGGGAAGATCTAAGATACTCGTCATTGAAAGAAAGTGTCTCTATACTCCTATATACTTTATATGGAGAATTTAGATAACGATGTTATTTCTATATGAAATATATCCATGTCATAAAGCGACTTGACATTGAAGCTTATTGTGCTAAGAGAACTAAGGATGAAAAAGTTTTAGCTATTAATCCATAGATATAGGATGAAGAGAAGGACAAGGTAGGATGTGACGTTAAGTGAACCGCATCAAAATATATTAGTGAGAATGATTAAATCACTTGATCACTACCTTACTCTTGAATGAAACTTAGGGTTAAGGATAACCTAATTGGGACAAGTTCATCCAAATGAAGAGAGAGACCATAGGATAAGATTTAACCTATTAAGTGGTTTATGTACTAGACTAATCATTAATGCTTTTAAGTTAGGAATAATTTATTTGGTTGAGTTGTACATTTGGTCCTGATTGGTACATATAGGGGAATAGTAACCTATAACATTAGACTAGTCAACAAATGAGGATTCTATCCTAAGAATTGGAAGGGAATATTGAGATTGAGATTCACCATGTGGATGTGAAAGTCATTGAGATTATGAAATTCTATATGGATGGAAACATAGGAGGGATGCCTAGTGAGCTAAAGGAAGTCATATTATTGACAAGACTTTACTTTGAGTGGCTCTTATATTAAAAGTGATTCACTATCAAAAGGAAGCATCTATTGTTATAACGAAACATCATAGGATTTTCACTTATCAAGAAATGATTACGAAGAAGAAAATCAAAATTATTACTTGTGCTAAAAAAGGATATATTGAAGTTGAGACTCTTCTATATGATTAAGAAATCATGGAGCTAAACATTCATGCTTGATGATTAGGTATGCAATTGAATTTGTTATTATCTAGGGATCAACATGATTGAACAAGGATTAACACTCAAAACTAGTACCAAATTATATCAGGAAAATTAAATGGAGTTAAAAGATGAATTATATATTTGAAAACAATCCAAGGATAGAAGAAATACATGATATGGATGTCCTAAGATAAATGAGAGTTATCTCCGTAAAACTTATAACTATTATTAATTGGGAATTAATGATGGCGTGAGATCAAAATAGGTTTTCACTTAGTCAAAGGATATACTATTGTTGGATATAAAATAATCAATGTACCCAAAATATTGGAAGATTTAGGAATGGAATAAGGAAAGGAATGTTAGAATTAGGACATCAGAATGACAAAGGGGATTGTCGGATGAGGATCCACTATAATCTAAAAAATATGGAGTAAGAAGCTACACGAAATGTGGCAAGATAATGTCTAGTATATCAAGAAATGAAGACCGAATGTCATCAAAGGCAGGACATGTAAACTCTCTTGCAATTCCAGAAGGAAAGTGATAGAACATAAGATAGATCAATCTATATATGTTAGTAGAATTGACATAATGTTCTAGTGGATAAACTTATCGAAGTAACCAACGCTTTTTGGAAACTTGACTTATAGGATTTTAATCCTAAATAATATATTGTAGGCAAGTAGTTGCTTAGTAATCCTAAAAGGTTATTTTAATTTAGCAAATAATGATAGGATTGTGCAAACCATGATAATACTATGAAAATATTCAGTTGAGATGTGCAATATATTATTATAAGTCAAATAAATAAAAATGGTAGATTAAATCTTGAATGATTTAAGTTTAGACCATTATATGAAAATAAAAGGTTGGAAACTCTATTAAGCCAAAATAGGCAAGTAGAAATAGGGTAAACCATAAACTTGATAGAATGTCAAAAAGGAGTAATAGATCGAAGTGATCAATGAAAATTTGTCGATACAAAGCTTAAGTATGAAGCAGTATCAAGATTTGACAGGTGTCTAGAAGCAATGCTATGCTCAATATGGACAAGTAATCAAGAGAAAATATTTTATGGTAAGAAAAAAAAATGTGTAAGTGGCATACATACTTGGTTTATGAGTTGTCTAAAAGTGTAAATACCAAAGGAAAAGGATGGGACCCACGATTTAGTGTACAATACATAAATATTTCCTTTTCTATTAGGATTATACTAAGGATGAATTCATGGGCCAATGATTTCCGATCACTATGTATGGTTACTATTATATATTGTATGTGTATGTGCAATAAAACTCTTTGGGAGAGTAAGTATGTGTAAGGCATACGATATTTCCCTATGCGATAGTGAGGACACTTGAAGCAAGGTCTAGGAAGGACAAGATTGATACATAGGATGAATATTTATAAATCTTACATATTTGGAGAACAATAAGTAAAACCTTATATAAAATTTAACTGTATGTTAAAAGGCTATAGATCATCGGGGATGATGATTCACAAGGGGGGAAGTATGTTACATCCCAAGTTGTGAGGTTACTTTTTACTATTACTATATAGGGTAAATATGAATATAATGTGAAATCTATAGATGATTGTGCCTTGTTATCAATATTTATGTTATCTCATTTGACTTTGTTTCATTTGATGTTATCTTAATTGATGTTATTCATGGTAAAATACTGCCTATATGTGAATAGATGGTTATTGAAGTATTATTATTCTAACTTTTAAATATTTATATATATATATGCTGCTTATTTTTGTGATCAAAGGATTGCTAAGGTATGTGCTAGTCATTGCAGGTAAATGTTTATTCTCTAGGGGAGGGGAAGTATCACTCGGGAGAGGAGCTTGGTCAGTTAACCGATAATGTGAACTATCTAGGCATACACACAAATCACTATAGATCAAGTAAAATGAGTCAGTTATGTTGGTTCTAGATAAGTCATCTATAGCTCGTATATTCGCATCAAGAGTTTTGTTTACTTCTTTACGCTTTATGAGTGATGTTTATCTATTTATCTTTCTCATTGTATTATGATCTTTATGATGGTAATGTGAATGAATGTAAGTGAATAGGGAGTGGACATATATACATTTATATAGTATATACATGTATCCATATGTATACATATATCGATACAAGTGTATGATTGGCAAATGGATATGCTCATACAGGTGCATTGATATGGTATACTTACACATACGTGTACATTGAGGTATATACATGTAAATATGTACACAACCTATTGTACTTGGATATTAATAGTATTATATTATATTATTATTGCCTAAAAATTTACATA